>CM076581.1:804323950-804583603 GCA_034641835.2 Pinus albicaulis | reverse complement strand
CCCGTCCCCCTTTCGTTATGAATCTCTCCTTGCTTATTATTGATCCCTCCACCCTTGAGCTTCTGAAAAAAGGATCCAAATTCGCCCTTAGTCCACGCAAGCTTCCCTTCAAAAATATTTGGTGTTCCATCGAGCTTATCGCTCAAAACCTCCCTTCACGTTGTTAAAATATTAAAGTCACACACTAAGCCTTCGATCGGGGAGAAAAAGTACAAAACGTGATTGAGTGCACATCACCGTATATAAAGAAGAATGGGAGAATGTAAGGATGAATTAATTGTTGATGGACCGCAGCCACAAATGGCAGAGGAGAATTAAATGGATGATGGGCAGAGCCATTTGTAGGTGGAACAATGATTTTCTCGTAGATCTGAACTACAGAGGAGCAGTTTTTATTAATACAGTCATTTCGGGCATTTAAAGCCCTCAACAACCAAGTATGAAGAAAATTGATTAAAAAGCGGAAGGCTTAAAGTTTTTGAAAAGAGGCAGGACAAGTGGTCCCTACCACTTAAGCGCAAATCGCAAATCGCAACAACATAAGTTGAGTGTCTTTTTGATATGGAAGTTTGCGATGTGTGATCATCGCGCCATCACAACATCGCACATCGCATATTACATAGATCACCCTGCGCCCATGCCAGAGTTCCGTTGATTGTTTGTGATGTGATCGTTGCGCCATCGCACGATCGCAGATCGCAACATCCATTGTGTTATCCGCATTTGAACTGCCATTGAAAGCCGATGCGATCGCACGATCACGCCATCGCGCAATCGCAATATCACACATCGCATTATCGCCAAGTCACATTTTTTTTGTTCGATCCGTCGATCCGCCGATCGCCGATTGTTGACTGCAATGTGGTCCCCACTCGTACGTCACGCATTTGATATTTTTTGTTGTTCCACAAATGTTTTTCGTTTGTAATTTTTTTTATTTTGTTTTATGTCTTTTTTATTCCCACCGCGCCATATAAAGTGAAAAAGGCCCGAGAGCCTGTGTATCATTTTGAATTGTATTATTTTGTTTGGTTTTGCACAACAGTGTGTGAAAAAGGAAGAAAACACAGCAGTGTTGGTTTAAAAATAGACAGAGTGTGTTGTTTGAAGAACTAAGATTTGTTTTGAGAAGCACTGCGTCTGTAGCAGTTGACCATATTTTGTAAATCCCTCTGTGTGAGGAAGAATTTGTAATAGTTTTTTTTGAAGTAACAGAAGTTGTTTTCAGTTTGAAAACTCTGTCTCCTGTCAAAGAATTTTTTTTATATTTCTCTGTGTTGAAGAGGGGAGTTTTACTCTCTCCATTTCTATTGTTTGGAATTTCCCAAAATTCCAACATGGTATCAGAGCTAGTTCAGGCTCTTTGAAGGTTTCAAAGAAGCTGAAGAAGAAGACGACTTGTTGCAGCGTTTTCTCCAGCAATGTGAAAGCCCAACAGAAGTCAAAAAGTTCAGGTATTTCTCAAAGATAACAGAGTTGTTGTTGTTGTTTAAAAGAGTTTGTTCTTTCTGAAAAGGAAAGACAGTTTGTTTAAGCTTAAAGTTCATTTTAAGAGCAATGGCTGGACCAAGCACAGGAATGAACATTGGAAATGTTCATCTTCCACAATTTAATGGAAAGAACTATGATTATTGGGCTATTACCATGAGAGCTCTGTTTGTCTCACAAGATTTATGGGAATTTGTAGAAGATGGTTTTTTTGAACCAGTTGATGAGCAGGCTTTTAATGCCTTAACTCAAGCAGAGAAGGACTTACTGAAGAATAATAGAAATAAGGACTCTAAAGCCCTCTTCTATTTGTATCAAGCGGTAAATGAGAGTGTGTTTCTAAGGATAGCAGCAGCTAAGAGATCCAAGGATGCATGGGAAACTCTGAAAATAGCCTATCAAGGCATGGAGAAAGTTAAGACATCAAAACTTCAGTTGCTGAGAAGAGATTTTGAAACTCTTTGCAGTCAGATAATGTAGACACATTTTTTACACATGTGATTGGGATTGTAAATCAGATAAGATCCCATGGAGAAACTCTTGAAGAAAGAAGGATTGTGGAGAAAATTTTGAGATGCTTACCCTCAAAGTTTGATGTTATTTTTACCACCATAGAAGAGACCAAAGATCTCTCAAGGTTCACGGTAGATGAACTACATGCCTCGTTGATAACTCAGGAACAGATATTGAGCAGAGATGAACACTCATCTCTTGAGCACACCTTCAAGACCCAGATGCCTTCAGGAAGAGGAAGAGGTCAAGGCAAAGGAAGAGGAAGAGGCAGAATTCAGAACAGAGGTGGAAGGAAAAGCCCTTCACATTCACATGGAAGGAGCAACAGTCAAAGTCAGAGCCACGGTCAATGCGACAGCCAGGAAGGTGGACATCAACACCAACATGCTCATGGACAAAGGTATGACAAAACCAATGTCCAATGTCATTATTGCAAGAAATATGGGCACTATGCCAATTAATGTAGAAAGAAGAAAAATGACATGAAGAATAAGAAAAATGCTAATGTAGCAAAAGAAGAAAAGAACCCAAGTAATGTGTTGTTAACTTGTAATGTAGCACAAGATAGAGAAGATAATGTTTGGTTCTTAGATTCAGGATGTAGTAATCACATGACTGGAAACAAAGAAATGTTTTCCAATCTAGATGAAGAGATTAAATCTGAAGTGACCACAGGGACTGATACTAAAATCTCTGTAAAAGGAAAAGGCAGAGTTAGTATTCGAGCAAGAAATGGTGAGCAAAAATTTGTTCCTGATGTATATTATGTTCCAGGTCTGAAGTGTAATCTTTTGAGCGTTGGGCAACTCATAAACAAAGGTTACATTGTAATTTTCAAGGATGATATGTGCACAATAAAAGATATTCCTCCAAGTAAGAAAATCATTGTCGAAATTCAAATGACCAGCAATAGAATGTTTCCACTCAAGTTCAACACTGACTTGAAAGGAAAAAGAAAAAACATAGCAGCAGTAACACAAGAAGCCTTTCAGAAAGAAGAGAAAGATGAAAATTGGTTATGGCACCTGAGATTTGGACATCTCAATTTTAGAGGATTAAATTTGCTGTACAGAAAAGGAATGGTAAGAGATTTTCCTTTGATTGAGAAGCCTGACAACCTATGTGAAGGCTGCATCTTGGGAAAGCAACATAGAGAAAATTTTCCATCAGGGAGAAGCATAAGGGATAAAGCACCCTTAGAGATAATTCACTCAGATTTGTGTGGGCCAATGCAAACAGCATTAGTTTCAGGCAGAAACTACATGCTGACCTTCATAGATGATTTCACAAGAAAAGTGTGGGTTTATTTCCTAAAATATAAGAGTGAATTCTTTCAGAAATTTTTCCATTTTAAAGCTCTTGTAGAAAAACAGAGTGGGCAGTATATTAAAGTTCTCAGAACTGATAGAGGAGGAGAATATATCTCAAAGGAATTTTTGCGTTTTTGCAGAGAGACGGCATACACAAACAATTTACCACAAGGTACACACCGCAACAAAATGGTGTTGCTGAAAGGAAGAATCGAACCATAATGGAAATGGTGAGAAGCATGCTAAAGGCAAAGCACTTGCTGAATGAGTATTGGGCAGAATCAACAAACTGTGTTGTGTATATTTTAAATAGATGCCCCACAAAAGTTGTGATGAACAAAGTTCCAGAAGAAGCGTGGAGTGGCAGAAAATAAGGAGTCACCCACATGAGAGTTTTTGGATGTGTTGCATATGCACACATTCCAGACAAGTTGAGAAATAATTTGGATAGTAAGGGGGACAAGTGCATTTTCCTTGGATATTGTGAAGATTCCAAAGGATACAGATTGTATAACCCATCCACAAAGAAGTTTTTAATAAGCAGAGATGTGCAATTTATTGAAGAGGAAGCATGGGATGGAAGCATTGGGAAAACAGTCAATGTTAAAAGCTGTTTATCTCATGATGAAGATGAGGGAGATATGGTTGAAATTAACAACTCATCCGTTGGAAAACCTCCACCAACACAAGGACAACAAGGGACACCTCAAGCATCAGCGAGAACACCCTTGAGAAGAAGTGGAAGTGCATCTCCAAGCACACCACATGGAGCAGAATTGAGTGCTTCATCAAGCACGTCTACACCAAGTGAAAGTGGAACAAAATTCAGAAGTATTAGAGAAATCTATGAGCAGGGAGCATCAAATGAAGGTATGAACTCCTTATTTTCTTTGTATTGTCAAGTAGATAATCCTATTCATTTTGAAGATGCTATTAAAGATAGAAAATGGATAGAAGCTATGGATAACGAAATTAATGCCATAGAGAAGAACAAAACATGGGAGTTGGTTGATCTCCCAGAAGGTAAAGAAGTCATTGGAGTTAAATGGGTCTATAAGACCAAAAGCAATGCTGAAGGAAAAATAGAGAGACACAAGGCCAGAGTTTTTGTCAAGGGATATAAGCAGAAGCAAGGGATTGATTATGAAGAAACTTTTGCACCAGTTTCAAGAATGGAGACAGTAAGAGCAATGTTGTCAATAGCAGCACAAAACAAATGGAAAGTATACCAGATGGATGTAAAATCTGCATTTTTAAATGGAGTTTTAATGGACGAGGTATATGTGGAACAACCTCTCGGATATGAGAAGAAAGGCCAAGAGCACAAAGTCTGCAAATTGAAGAAAGCTCTTTATGGGCTGAAGCAAGCACCAAGAGCATGGTATAGTAGGATAGACTCTTATCTACTGGAAAATGGATTTGAAAAGTGTGAGGGAGAACCCACCCTCTACATCAAAGCAAAGGATGGTAAAATGTTGATTGTTGTTTTATATGTTGATGATTTAATATTTACAGGTAATGATGATTACCTTATTGAAAATTTTAAAAGAGTCATGAAAGATGAATTTGAAATGACTGACATGGGTTTGCTGAGTTACTTCTTAGGAATAGAAGTAGAAAAAAATGAGAAATGGATTTTTATTTCTCAAGTAAAGTATGTGAATCAAGTTTTGGAAAGATTTAATATGCAGGAGCGCAAAGCTGTAATTACTCCCACAGTAATGGGATTGAAGTTGAGTAAGGATGACAACAGCAAGGAGTTTGATCCAAGTTTGTATAAAAGCATAGTTGGCAGCCTCATGTATTTGACTGTAACTAGGCCGGATATTATGCATGTTGTTAGTTTAATTTCCAGATTTATGGAGAAGTCAAAAGAAGCACATTAGCAAGCAACAAAGAATTCTGAGGTATGTTAAAGGAAATAAAAGATTTGGTATTTTATATACTACTTCAGAAAATTCAGAATTAGTTGGATACACTGACAGTGATTGGGCTGGAAGTGTAGATGATCGAAAGAGCACTTCCGGTTATGTTTTTCATATGGGTTCAGGAGCCATTTCATGGGCTTCTAAGAAACAACCTATTGTAGCATTATCTACAGCAGAGGCAGAATATGTGGCAGCTACAGCAGCAGCATGTCAAGCAATTTGGATGAGAAGAATGTTGAGAAGTTTATGCCAAGAACAGGTAAAAGGGACAGTGATTTATTGTGAGAATAGCTCAGCTATTGCATTGTCAAAGAATTCAGTATTTCATAAGAGAACAAAACACATAGATACAAAATTTCATTATATCTGAGAATTGGTAAACAATGGTGAAATTGTTTTATAGCATTTTAAAACAGAGGAGCAATATGCAGATATTTTAACAAAGCCATTGGGGCAAAAGACCTTTGAATTTTTAAGAAAATGTTTGGGTATGATTGATAACCTAGCAGCTGACTTTAAGGGGGAGTGTTGAAAATACTAAAGTCACCTGCTAAGCCTTTGAGCAGGGAGAAAAGAGTACAAAGGCAGCAGCAACAGAGATTGAGTGCGCAAAACCGTGTAATAAAGAAGAATGGGAAAATGTAAGGATGAATTAATTGTTGATGGGTCGCAGCCACAAATGGCAGAGGAGAATTAAATGGATGATGGGCAGAGCCGTTTGTAGGTGGAACAAGGATTTTCTCGTAGATCTGAACTACGGAGGAGCAATTTTTATTAATACAGTAATTTCGAGCATTTAAAGCCCTCAACAACCAAGTATGAAGAAAATTGATTAAAAAGCGGAAGACTTAAAGTTTTTGAAAAGAGGCAGGACAAGTGATCCCTACCACTTAAGCACAAATCGCAAATCGCAACAACAGAAGTTGAGTGTCTTGTTGATATGGAAGATTGCGATGTGCGATCATCGCGCCATCGCAACATCGCACATCGCATATTACATAGATCGCCCTCTGCCCATGCCAGAGTTCCATTGATTGTTTGCGATGCGATCACTGCGCCATCGCATGATCGTAGATCGCAAAATCCATTGTGTTATCCACATTTGAATCGTCGTTGAAAGCCGATGCGATCGCGCGATCACGCCATCGCGCAATCACAATATCGCACATCGCATTATCGCCAAGTCGCATTTTTTTTGTTTGATCTGCCGATCCGCCGATCGCCGATTGCTGACTGCGATGTGGTCCCCACTCGTACGTCACGCATTTGATATGTTTTGTTGTTCCGCAAAGGTTTTTCGTTTGTAATTTGTTTTATTTTGTTTTATGTATTTTTTATTCCCGTCGCGCCATATAAAGTGAAAAAGGCCCGAGAGCCTGTGTATCATTTTGAATTGTATTGTTTTGTTTGGTTTTGCACAGCAGTGTGTGAAAAAGGAAGAAAACACAGCAGTGTTGGTTTTAAAAATAGACAGAGTGTGTTGTTTTAAGAACCGATATTTGTTTTGAGAAGCACTGCGTCTGTAGCAGTCGACCATATTTTGTAAATCCCTCTGTGTGAGGAAGAATCTGTAATAGTTTTTGTTGAAGTAACAGAAGTTGTTTTCAGTTTGAAAACTCTGTCTCCTGTCAAAGAATTTTTTTTATATTTCTCTGTGTTGAAGAGGGGAGTTTTACTCTCTCCATTTCTATTGTTTGGAATTTCCCAAAATTCCAACAAGATAGTACCCATTTAATCTTGACAAGAAGGGGGTTTGCATAGTGAGGAGCATGGAATTTACCTGCAACATTAGGAGATATATATAAATTAGTAAACTACTCTCCTACCAACCAAAATATGAAAGAGATAAATGAACAACGTAACATTACCTGGTGAAGATGAAGAATTCACTACTTTCTCTGTATGCCTGTAAGTTCACACAGAATTATAGCGATTAGCAACAAGATAAATATACTAGCTGTCAACTGAAATAAAAAATAGGGCACAATTAATTCTTACCACCGAGAGCACACAAAATTCGTTCCAAGATCTCGGAAGCAAAGAGGATTTACATCTTGGAACCCTGGATAGCCCGCACAACAGATATTGGCAAGAAAATACAAAACTTCATAGAAAAAAAAATGTACGCATAACAGAGAGGGGAAATACTAATTTGGTAAAATAAATTAGACCAAAAACCCAGGATTAGAAAAAAATTCCACCAATAGGGCACGAAGATCCTGTCGTGGTACGATTGATTGAAAATCAGAAACTAAAGGGAGGATGTCTCTACAACAATTTCGCTACCCAAAAACTGTCTAGATGGTCTAGGGAAGTGCGTAACTGAGCTTGGGTGTGGAATAAGAGTTCATAAGTAGATTTTCAACCTCGACTATGTGACGGATAACCATAAATCCCTAACAGGCATGAGATTTTTAAAACCCTGAAGGGATAAAGGATGTCGTGGGAAGATTAAGAAGTGTGAGAACCCAGAAAATTATATATCCCTAGCAGAAAAAAATGGAGAGAATCTGAAACCCTATAATGAAATCCAACATCAGCCAAAGTGATATTACTACCTGTGTCTGGATAGGTCACAGGTTGACCTAGTGTAGCGACAGTTGACAACTCTCAAAGGGTTGAAGCCTATATCAGTGGAAGGTAGGTAGAAACCCAAAACGGCACAACGGAACTGGAGAAAAATGAGTGAAATGTCGAAATAGTCGAAGGAAGGAGTCTATACGTTGCTAGGGTTTGGGTTAGAACACATCAATTGTGGGATTACCACAACATATCTTTTTTCGTACACGTCCCGGTACAAATACCATGTGACTTCCATAACAAAGCGCCGAGGTGGTAGCAGGTAAATAGACAAGGGTACGGTAGTCAGGAAATTCCTACCATAGGCCCATAAATGCACTAGGGCAGGAAATTCCCACCGTCGGATGATCTACAACTTTAATCTGACGGTGGGAATTTCCTGCCTGGGCTCATTTATGGGCCTATGGTAGAGGAAATAAGCCTCGCCCTAAGTCAGGGCGAGGCTTATTTCCTCTGCCATAGGCCCATAAATGAGCCCAGGCAGGAAATGCCCACCATCAGATTAAAGTTGTAGATCATCTGACGGTGGGCATTTCCTGCTTGAGTGCATTTATGGGCCTATGGAAGAGGAAATAAGGCTCGCCTAGACTTAGTGGAGTTTAACTTAAGTATTGAGTTTGTTGCAGGTGATATTTATTATGCCACCCATCATTATATTAATGTCAATAATATAAGCTAAGGTAGGAATAACCAAACCTTATGTAACTCGACCAAGGATAGATACATTTGATGGTGTGGGGTTTTATTATAAACCAAAGTTAATATGGAAGTTAAGAAATACACCAAAATATGGGTATAAATGAAATATATGGTAGGAAGGTCATGGATGAACCATAATTTTTTATAAGTAGATGTACATGAAGAAATCCCTCTATAATGGGGACCTTTGTACAATTGAACATAGGAACCCGAACCCATTTATCTAAGAATGAATCTTATAATGTTATGTTAAATGATTTCAATTTGTGAGATATTGAAATCTAAGTAAAATAACATGAAATTAGTGCATAAAAGTGTTTTGTAACATGTGCAAGGATAAAAAAACACAATTGTTGTATTAGAAGGGTATATGACACACATCTCCTCCATGCAATATACATAACCATTCGCTCAAGTGTTGGTTGGGGTGTGCCTTTAACTAACCACACCCACTCATCACACATTTTAAGTCATGTTCTAGGGTGCTCACCCAAACTCATTGACCAATTCATGATGTGAGGCATGATTATAAAAAGGTTTTCTCATACTCAACTCGTCTAAGTTCTCTCTATAGAGTAAATGTTTTGCACCAATTTATATATGCATTCTCTGCACACTTTGACCATTCTCCTCTCCACAATTCTAGAAGACTAATGTTTCTCAATCATTATTCCTTAACACTCAAGGCCTTTTATGTCTACTAACTTATTTCTCTTTGTCCACGTTTCATAAGGAAAGGGGGCAGTAATGATGCCATCCTCCACTTAGGTTTCCCACTTAGACTTCAATTCTTGTCAGTGTAGGCCAATAATTCATTACGTAGATATTTATGACAATTAAGGGTGGTTTTTATGGGCTTTCTCATGAGATGCCATAGGGAAACCAACCAATATGAAAAAACCATTCAATGTCAATGAAACAACCCACCACATGATTTCCCTCTTATAATTTTGGATTCATATGTCCCTCCATTTAGGCTAGTCATCAATTTATTTTCACAAATAAGTAATTTACATAGCTAGGTTTATATACATGTGCTTTTATGGGAAAATAGTTGGTACACATTTTCCTATTCTAGAGTATCTCTCCATTTAAAAAAATAATCTCTCTTTTGATTATTGTTGATAACCATAACTATATAAGCCACAATATCATCTAGCTTCAACTCTGGGTGATCAACAATATGAAGAAAAGTATGAGTAGATAATAAGAGCTCAAAATTTTTTCATTGGATTTAGAGCTATGGTATTGATGTTGATATTTGAGAGGGTTTGGTGTGTTCAATGTTTAAGTGGTATGAATATTGTGAATGAGAGCTATATTGTGTGCTTTTTGGGTTACAAGTGAGGTGGATATTGTTTTGTCTATGTGGGATATCTGAGTCGTTGTCCCCTACCAACTGAATAACTGATCAAGTGTCATGATGAGTGTGTAAGGCTCGAACCTACCCCATTATGTGTGAAGCGTACTATGTAACTGATTGAATACATGCTACTAAGGATCTAAGAAAGATAATATCGATAACATATAAAGAACTAAAAAAAAGATATCATCTTGAAATATACAAAATATAATATATAATATGACTGGTTCTTTGTTGTTACTCCTTTGATTCATTTGTATCCCAAGATTTCCATACCCCTAATTGTATGTAATGGAAGGAAGCACATTAGGATCCACTTTTTTACGATGGTTTCCCGAATCTGTCACCTGCTATGGGTTTGTGGAGGAGCCTTTCTATGACTTCTCTCCCATCCTTGAACCCTTAACCAAGGCTTTGAGCCCAATCCTTACTTTCAGTGGTTGAGTAGAAATAAGATAGTCCTAACCCAGAGGAAGGCCAAGACCAAAATTAGGTATTTTTTATTATATATATATATATATATATATATATATATATATATATATATATATATATATATATATATATATATATATATATATATATATATATATATATATATATATATATCATCGTTGAATATTCAATGATAGAGATAAGTCGTCGAATATTCGACGATTTCCAGCTGGACTACTCCTCGAATACTCGATGACCGAATCGAAGGATTGACGTGTTGGTACCTTAACACTCCCATTATACCTAACTCTCATTTGTTGCATATCCAACGCTTCACCGTCATCCTGAAATAATCGGAGCGAAAACACTTTTTTCGCACAATTTGCTTATGTCGTGGATTACCCAACACCTCAACATCAGTTTTGCAATTTAGACAAAATGAATTGTGTCAAATAACCGTTGCATATACGACGATTTACCATTTTCTTGAAAGAGTTAGAGTGACAACACTTTTGTCGCACATTTTACTTATGTCATCAATTACCCGACACCTCAACGTTAGTTTGTTCCATCAGAAAAAATGACCTATCTGTCAAATATCCCACTCCAGACTAGTGCACGACCTCTTGAACGTTCAACATTCTTTCCATCGGATATCCGATGCTTTGTAGCATCGCAAAAATGACTTATAAACATTGATTTTTTAATGACCATTTAGGCCTTTTAATGGTCGAATAATCGACATATAAGTCATCGATCATCTGATGATAACTAATATCGTCTATTTGACAAAATTACAATAGTGATTTGATAAACACCAATGTGTTGGATATCCGACGCCAATAAGTCGCATATCCGACTAATAGTCATTAGGTTTTGGCCCCATTTGTACTAGTGGAAGTGTCTAATAACCAAAACATAATTAAAAATAACACACACACACACACACACTCACACACACACATATGTTACAATTCAAAGATGGAATATGAAGTTGAAATTGTACATAAAGAGAATATAATTACCAATTTGTTGCACCTAATCCCTATGTTTAGTGCATCCTCTTCAGCACATGGGTAATAACCAATTGGATCATATTTCTCTCTTACTTGATCAGAAACCCAATTGTTAGGGAATTCCATTGGCATATTTTCTTTTAAATTATGAGGATAAGGCACACTTCTACTATTCAACCATTTGAAATATTTCCTGTTACTATTCCATTTCCTCCTTTTCTTTCCATACGATGTGACCAGCGGTTGTGTTGTGTCACTTCCATATTGGAAAAAGTGAATTTGTTGATTTCTTAAATTTCTAAATTCTCTTATGATAAAATCAAACCAACATATATATTGTACGTATGAGATGAAAAATATGCATTAATATGAAGATCATTGTGAATAGTTGTTCTGTATTAATTTTACAAATGATGAGTATGCACTTACTCTTTATCATGTGCCTCTTTCCATTTGTTTCGAGAAGCTCACCTTCAATTTTTTCCTCATACCTTTCGGTGTCCCAAATCACCGCACTTGGCGCATTGTCGATATTATTGATGTACTTATTGGAATAATACAAATACTCATCTAATATATAAGCCTCTAACATATACCCCTCAGTTTTTCTCTTTTTCTAACAAAACCTTTCAGTTTCTTCATGTAACTCTCTAAGAAGAACATCCAATGACAAGAAACGACCCCAACTAGTTCAACCTCATTTACTAGGTGAAATATAATATGAACCTACAAGTCCATGAAACTCGTCAAAAACACCTTCTTAAAAACACAGACAATCTCATCTATCTCTTGACACAATCGTAGAATGCTAGCCATATGAATCTCCTTTTATGTGATCCAACATACAAATGCAAATAATTTAGATGTGGCACATCGTAGGTATTGGGGGATGTCATGGTTCAAACACCGATGCATGAGAAGAGGATAATTAAACTTCACAATAAATAGTACATTATACAAAAATTAACTATAAAATGCCCCATTACATAAAAATAATAAAATAATAAAATCATGTTTTTGACAAATGTACTCTTAGAAGGTTCAAATGGTCATGTGACTTCAACCTTGGTAAACGATCTTCCATAGTGAAGCAGTGTCGTAGTAAAGACCCATATAAATAAGGAACCTTGACACTCATTATAATTTCCTTTGCAAAATAAATCTCATCTTTTTTTAAAATCCATGGGACATCACCTTATTTGAAATACCAAGAGGGACCAACTTCTCCTCTAGTTTGTTGTCTTAGCCAATGTTTCTTTTTAGTTTTCGAAGAGATAACATCTCTCCTAACAACCAATGTGTCACTTTATTTCGATGATATGTGACTCCATAAATGAGATGACACATTTTCAAAGATATGCATGGGATCTAGTAAGTGGGAAATATTGATATGCTCCCAATATGGGAGATCATAAAAGACATATTTCCTTTTCATCCCAATGGGAAATTTCTTAACATAGATGTCAAAGAATTATGGATAATTGAACATAGGCTCCCCATTTGAATCGATCATTTATTAAAATTACTTCTCCTTCTCTATCACATATTCTCTAAGCCATTCAACTGGTGTTGTTATTGTAAGACTTTGGGTTCTCTCTGTTTTACCATTGAAAGCAGATTTTTCACTTATGTAAGGGTGTTTTTCTGGGAGGAATACCCTGGAGCAGTCATACATTGCCTTTCGTAGGTGTTTAGACCACCTAAGCTTCAAATAAGGTCCACAACATTTACATCCATGATACCCTTTTGTTACAAGACCTACGTAATTATTGTATATAGGCCAACACGTTAGTAACCATGAAGATATGAAAAATTGTGACGAATTAAATTAATATGCAAAACAATATTCTTACTAAACAAATAAATAAGATTGTAATTTACCAAAGAAAACTCTTAATCCTGGATAACCATGTATGGTGTAAGCACATATTCCATAAAATGTAAAACTCCTCTCTGTTTTAATGGGTCTTGATACATCGTACACAAGTATCCCTTCCCATATTTCCTTCAATTCGTATACAAATGGTTTTAAGCAGACATCCATATTCTTCACTTCTCTTCTACCATTGACTATGAGAGCCAATATATGATGTTAATTCTTCACGAACAACCATGGTGGGATATTGTTATTGATCACTAATACAGGACAAACATAATAGTTGGTGTTTTATAAGGAATATGGGTTGATTCCATCCATGGCTATGCTCAATTGTAGACTTCATACTTCATCCTTGAATTTTTTGGTCCATGTATCCTTTATAAGCTTCATGGCTATTGAATCTGTTAGGATTTACATAGCTCCTAACTCACTTCTGTGTGAGGAATTCCATCCCTGTAACATAACTAATTCTTTGCAACGAAAGATTCTTTGAATCCTTGGGATTATAGGAATGTGCCTCAATATCTTATGGGGAGGAACATGTGATTTTTCCTGTTTTTTTATAATTAGAGTACCTGTCATGCCCACATTTCAGACATATCTCTTTTTCTACATATTCTCCTCTATATATAATATAATCATTTGGACATGCATGATATGATATTTACTCAAAACCCAAAATTTCCAGCAATTGCTTTGCTTCTTTGCAACTACCTGATAAGACATTATCATTGAGAAGAACCTTATCTTTGAATATATTGCAGCTAGTGGGAAATATAATTATACAATTTCAATATTTAACATTCATAAAATCAACCATTTTTAAATTTTATTGTGTGACAAAATATAAGGAACTTGATCAATCATTCAATTCAATTACCTCAATATTTCCAAGAAACATGCATTCGACATGCCAATTTTTCCTTTCATGTTTTACAACAACATCATTGTCCCTAGATGAGTAGACTTTGACTTGCCAATAGGTCCAAAGAGAGGGTTGGTAGAAGTAGATTTCAATATTTTTAATAAGGTATCAGTTA
Source organism: Pinus albicaulis (assembly GCA_034641835.2). Lineage (NCBI taxonomy): Eukaryota > Viridiplantae > Streptophyta > Pinopsida > Pinales > Pinaceae > Pinus > Pinus albicaulis. The sequence goes on along the minus strand of CM076581.1, from coordinate 804,569,352 downwards.
TATAAGAATTACCCCTAGCTCATCATTTTGAAATGCATCTAACAACATTGCCTCCATGGCAGTCGTATCCCATAAGTAATGATCCATACTAACCTCCATTTGATTGCCTCTATTTCCAACTTGTGACGAAGAACTACTATTGTTGTATTCATTCCTATTTGGTGAATGTCGTAGTGGGAATTGAATAGGTGGTTGATTCAACCATTATTTGTATGCTTCCTCTCTGATTCTTGCTCTTAATACAACTTTCTCTTGTGTTGACATTGTAGTGGGGTTCTCCGGAATACGGTATGTGGGTTGCTCATCATCATTATAAGCCCAATTCAAAAAATATTAAATTTCATTAGTACAATATCAATGATATTAGTAAGAATGTCAATGTAAGTAGTTTGCTGAAATTACATTACACCAAATAATTATTACCATCGTTGATTTAGGATTGTGAATGGAAGATGTCATGTTTCAATTGGTAGGGTGAAGAGGGTGTCCATTTTCATCTACCAACTAATTGTGATATGCTGCACCTTATAAGAGCTTCTGATGCTTTTGAAAATATGGAGTATTATTTTATGCATTTGAACTAGATTTTGAATCAAATTCCTGCAATTTGGATAAATTTTTATTCAAATTGACATGAATTAAAAAAAAATCAATTAGATAATCGAAATATAAATGAAATTTGAACTTATTGGAGATGGAAAGGGGGAAATCCTTGAAGAAATTTAGTCAACAATATGGAATGAGCTAGAATTTCAATAATTGACCATTTGATATTATTGAGATTTTGTCCCTGCATTTGAGAAAGTTGAGAAATAAAATTTCGTGTGCACATCCAAAATTAATGTCAACAACCATATAACTACAATCTGAATTTCAATATTGTTTTAAAAACATTTTTCAAGAATAAGGAGACTTTAAGTAGAAAATGTATGTTGTGAACTACTATAATTCATTTGGATGCATCCTAAAGGATAATTTGAGATTAATATGCCATTTAATGTGAAATTAAAATTTCATATAGCTTTTAAACCGAACCCGTGTGCTTATCAGAACAAAGCACATCAATGTGTTTAAAAAATTAATAACATCAAGGTTTTCAAATAATTTCTACATCATTTTTTGATATTCCTAAAGAGAATATGTGCTCATATCAATGCTCTTCTACAAAAATGCACCGATGTGTTTCAAAAAAAATGGCACCATTATGCACTTGTTTGTCGATTTAAAAAAATAAAAAAGAATTCAACCAACTCGGTGATATTATAACAACTAGAGCACTGATGCTTTTAAATATAAACCACTTCATTGCACTAAAAAAGTTAATCACACCATTTCAGGATTTTGAAAAAAAAAAAAAAACGTATCATGCCAATGTGTTGAAAAAAATTGGCTCCCTGAAAATGTTAGTGCACTTTTTTAATAAATGCGTTGGTGCACTTGACTATTGATTGCACCGATGTCCAGAGAAATTGAAAATAAAGATTTTTCTTTTTTTCTTTTTTAAAAATAAAAAAACGAGCGACAATTGATTTTTCAAAATCTGATTTCATATAGTCTTTTAAGTAGTGAAAAGTTATTCACCATTTCAATATTTTGCCCAAACTTTCAAGTGAGAGATTTGCAAGAGAGACATACCAGGAGAAATATGAAACAATATAATACTTTGGAGAAACAAAACTATTCATAAGATTATAAGATGAAGATTATGGTGATTCACTCAAAAACATACATAGTACAAATTTTAAATTTTTTGTTTTGTTTTACTAATAACAAATTTTACAATTTTTGTTATGGTTTAATTAAAAGAGATATCATTGAAAGAGAAACATACTGAGAGCACTGTGGATATGCAAAATGTTTTTTATCTGCTGAAAGATGATAAGTTGAAAGGTATGGTGATTCATTCAAAACCATGGATAACAAAAATCTTAAATTTTAAAACTTTTGTTAGATTATTCACATTTCATAAAATAATAGTAGTAATAATAATAAAATAAAACCCTGTATAATAAAAAAAATTACTATAAATTTTACTAGTCAATTTTTTTCTGATCTTCTTTCCTATTTAGATTTAATTAAAATTCAATAAATAAATAAACAATAATTATCTTAAACCCTTGATTCTTCCTGCAAAATTTCACCTTAGGGTTTAACTTCCTCTACCACTTCACAATTAGGGTTTTTCAATTTAGACATTTTAGATCTAATTGGTTTGTGTATTTACTATATATATGGGGCATTTGACATGTAAAAAAGGGGAATCAATTATTGAATTAGATCCAAACCCTGTTCACCCTCTCTATTTTTTTTTTTTTTAAGAATACATATTACATGGTGTGCCCTCTATTATATAACACATCGATGCTCCCTCTGTAGTACAACACATCAATATATTATAACGCTCTCTATTTTTTCTAGTATGTTAATCGTTTCTCTCAGAGTAATATAACACATCGAAACACATCTTCCAAATACATATTTTAAATAATTTCAATGTGTTTATCCTTACAAAATTGCATTTTAATAACTTAAAATGATTTTAAAAAATCAATTTCCCATGATGGTGTTGAACAATTAAATGCTCGGTGTGTTTAATGTTCTAAAAACACCGGTGCATTTATCTAGATAAACGCACTAGTTACCAGAGATTTTTTGGCTAAAAATTATTTGATTTATTTGTAAAATATATTCAATGGCTTATATATTGAATGCTATACCATGTATATTGATTTTAAATGTCTTATAAGGTCTCAAGTAACAATAATACTGATTAACACAATGATAGCACATCAAAAAACACACATAAGGAAACATCTTTGTAAATTATTTACAAAATTAATATCTTTGAACTATATGTAACTTTAATTAATATGTATTGGTTGGTGTGCATCAGAGCCATAAAATGAAGAAGGTCAATAATATTATTTCTAATACAAGTGCAGAAAAGCATAAAATCTCAATAGAAAAATTACGAACTCTGAGGAATAAGGTGAATGAAAAATATTATTCAACATGATTTTTTTTTTTCATTAATAATATACTTAAGAATATTATATAAAATTTTTCAAACAATCTATTAATTCATATATGTTTAATGTTATGCAAGGAGCAACAAAGAAGGAAACTATCAATGTCGTTCTAAGAAAAGTAAAAATATAAAACACGTAAATGGTGATGAATTGGTCCTTAGCTCATCTAGAGTGGTGCTCGAGATTAATGAGAGGGGGAATTTTTTTTACAAAACTTTGAGGGATCTATTGGAACCAATGTATAGACATACTTTCCACTTACAATTAAAAAAAAAAAATTCCAATGATTCTAAGTACCAAATTATATCTAAACTACAAGAAGTGTTTCCAACACAATGGTCAATCAGACATGTCAAACTTTCAATAAAAAAACATACAACAAAAAAAAAATATTCGAAAGGTAGTATTCCTAATTGTATAAAATGATTTATAGAATTATATGTATACATTAATACAAACCATTCATTTATTAATATGGATTATGTTATATTTTTTTTTCATATATCATTATAAAAATAGTTTATTACATTTTTCAAGAAGATTACAAAAATCCAAAATGATCAATGCGCTGATATGTGAAACATGCGAATAGGAATGTCCAAAAAAGTGTATAAGGAGATGGTCAAAGAAATGGACATAATTGCATCATAGGAGGAGCCATATCAACAATAACATTCTTCAAATGTAAGTAATCATGATTGGATTTGTACATATAAAAAATCAATTTGGCATTAAATATTAATTTTCAAATAATTTCTTGCAAAAAATAAAACAAGATGGAGCTCATTCAACACATAAAACAAGACGACAAGGAAGAAAATGGTTGATTTCAGAGTAATTGTTAATACTTCCTGATAACAATTCAAGGTTTCATTTTTGTATATCTTAAGTTGTTTTACAACAACCATCCTTGAATGTCTTCAAATAGGTGCTAACATACAAAGAAGATCCATAAGAATAATTGATCGACTTTGGGTTAAATAAGGGTTGTGAGTATATGTTGGCATGTAAAAAATTAATTGTGGAATTTGTAAGTATATATGTTGTTTTATTTCTATGAGTTTATAATTAATAAAACAAAAAAAGCATTTATATTAAATCTATGATTTATCATGGGGTTTAAAATATGTAGGAAATAAAGTATGGAACTGCACCAACAAAAGACTTGTTGCAACAAGGCCTGAGACTTTGTTTTGAAACCATGTGAAAAAATTATGAGTCAGTTCTTGCTATGGTACATTGCTATTCAATTTACATAAATGTATATTATTTATTTCAATTTTCATTATTCTTGCCAATGTAGATACACTCATTACACTTTATGTTTTTGTTTGCATATGGAATTGCAAGATCAAGAAGACGAAAAATATTGATGCAATAAACAAAAAAACTCCTCTAAATAACCCAAGTTATGGAAGTAGCTCAAGGAGTGAGAACAATTCCAACGAAAAATGATGATCAATTTGGATATCAACAAAAAATGTTTTTTTTTAAATAATTGTTTGTGCAAATCAAACATTTTGTTTAATGTAATGGACATAGTGTCTAAATTGAAATAAAATGGATTACCAATAACAATAGTATTTTGTATGGAAAACAACCTCTTATTAACATATAATAAAATATATTTTAATGTATTCTATTGTGTTATCCAACGTTGCTATGAAATGTTACACCACTAATTAAATATATGGATAATTAAATATCATAATGAAGAGATGTGAAATATGATAATATAAAAAATTATTTCAAACACAATATGAAATTTTAATTTATATGAATATTTTATAAGATATATATCGATTTTTCGATGAGTAACTGGTTTAAAAAATTAAAATAATTGCACTGTCACAGGTCAATGTTTCCAAAAAAGAGAATCTCATTCAAAAAGATGGTGTGTCTATAACATAAAAACACACCGGTGCATTATGTTATATAAAATCACCATGACGACATGTTTTTTCATCCCTAGTGCCTTCTAAAAAAATAAGAGCACCATTGCATTTATCTCTTCAAGCATCGATCATGTTTGATATTAACACCCTAGTGCATTGTAATTCTTAACACACCAGTGCTTTCATATAACTAACTCCCCAATCCTACAAAACATTATTTCCATCCCGATGCATTATGAAAACTAACAGCACTAGTCCTTTTGTATAACCAATGCACTGGGGCATTTGTACAAATGATACACATGGGTGCTGGAAGTTTTAAGAAAATCACCTGTACAACAATTATTTTTGCGTTCCCCCATTTTGTTCCTTAGAATAACGCGTCAGGATTTTTTATTTCTTAGAAGTGGCACGGTATATATTACACATCGACATTATTTTCATTCAACACCTCAGTGCTTTTATTTATGTATGATGCATGGTGCTTTTATGTATGTAGCGCACCTATCCTACTTGTTCCCTTAAGTGCACCACAAGTAAACCATCCACTAGAATCTCTGGTCGCCTAGATATTTTCAATTTTGATGAAGTCCATTAAACCTCTGCTAAAACATGCACTATCCGAAATGAATGTTTTAGCGATTTTTTTTTTACACTTTTTTCAAATTTTATAACAGTGAAAGCCTTCGTTATAACCTCTGCTAGAAGGTATTCTCCTTATAGTGGATCCACCAATCACTTGCATATGACATACCCCATACGACTTACTAGATTAACACATTAAATGTAGAAAGAGTACAATGATATGATCATAATACATATCAAAACTAATGCAACATGGACTTCACACAGATATAAGAAACATACCACAATTTTCACCATTGAAAGCACCAATAAACACATAGTATTTGAGTTTCCAACACATATGTGAAGAGATGAGCTAAATTTACTCAATCATATAGAAGAATGCACCAAATTCAATAAATCATAGAGACGAACGCACCATTTTAGCCTCTCCACGTATCACACAAGACTTCAATCAATCAGAGTGATGAACACACCATTTTGGCCTCTCCACACATCACGCAATAATTCAATCAATTAGCGATTGCACGATATTTAATATTGATAAGCATCACAACATGATAAAGCATCTACAGAAAAATGAAAGGTTATGGAAGAAAATGAATCATCATGTGCAGAGCTCAAGTGATATGAGGGAATATGAGCACTCCAAATTTTCTAGAGAATAGAGACAACATATAATTATACTGCAATGAGAGGATAATACATAAATATAAATTGCAATAGTCATTAGACACGGGAAAATGGAATTAGAAGTTACATAGCACAAAAGGGATAAATGGGACTTATAGCTCTGATACCATGTGAGACCAGGTTTCAGTAACTGCATGAATGTTTTTCATTAAGAGAAAATCATGAATACAAGAAAGGAGAGGGATACTATTAGAATTAATATTCCAATGTCTCTTGGCCTTCTTTATTTTCCTATTTACATTATTTACAAGAATTTCCTAATACCAAATATTAGGTGTCGATAAATAATATATCAATTAATTTAATAGGTTTCATTTCTTTAAGTTGATGGGCTTCTCAGCCTACAAGGCATAAAAAATACGGTGATGGGGTATACTTTTCACTTGGTGATGTGAAGGTCATTGTTTTGAAAATCAGTGGGAAAAAATCTAGTCATGTTAAGGGATGGTGTGGCCCATGATGGGTGTGATACCTAAGTGATTTTGATAGCTTGTATGCCTCTGGATCGCGGATTCTCAAGCTAATGTTTAATCTTGTTTTCATGTTTGGAGGAGACAGAAAACTTGACAAAAACAAAATGATGGGCTTGTCATGTCTGAGCCCTCGAGTAACTCAAATGAAGATTTTTATGATAAGGAAGTGTAATTATGTACCGAGATATTAAATATTAAAATACTCTCGACTTACGCATGTCACACGAGTACAAAACCGACTTAGTTTACAATTCCTCTAGTAACAGATATATATCTATATCTATATCTATATCTATATCTATATATATATATCTATATATATATATATATATATATATATATATATATATATATATATATATATATATATATATATATATATATATATATATATATATATATTATTATAATTTTAATTATTAGTAATTATAAGGAAGATGGTAGAGATTTAAACTCCACAGAACATCTTGATATATTCATACTAGTAGTCACAAATCTAAGGTTAAGATTTAATTTCAACTTAGCTATGTTATTTTAATTAATTTCTCTCAAATTAATTAATTAAATAAAATGTCATATAAAAATGTGTTGTATCGACATTGGTAAGTCATGGTATTGGGCCATGGTATTGTAACAAAATCTATTTACAAGTTAAATATTTTCATGGTAAAGTGGAACTTAAACTCCATGGTTAAGAGTATTGGTACATGTTTTTAAAAATGAATATTTGTTTGATTCATATATTAATTTATTTAATTTTTATGCTTTTTTTTAATGTGAGCAATGTGAGGTGTGATGCTTATCATGGATTGATGTTTATTGACATTTACCAATGCATAGCCTAACTAATAGATAAAATGGTCCTATTGGGGGCACCTTTTTTTGGTAAATTATACCCAAAATATGGTAGAGATTTTTAAGAATTATAAGTTTAATATGTAACATTCGAATGTTTAATGGATTGAAAATTACATTTTAGACAACAAGAAATCAAAATGTTACTTGAAATTCTATTATTGGATTCCACCAAAAAAATACTAATGTATCTATTAGTAGGACAATTTCATTTAGTTATTATCAATGTTGTGTGAGATTCCATAAAATTAGGGCATTAATTAAAACAATTTTTTTATTACTTACCATTAAATTTCACACTAAACCTCTCATAAAATTTGACCTTAAAAATTTGTAACTACACAAACTTCCACACACTCGCTAATCTACACTTTTAGTTTTTTCCAAAAATACACATCATGAATTGTTTTACACACACATACACACTCCACACAAACACCCCCCCCCCCCCCCCCCCCCCCCCCCCCCCCCCCCCCCCCCCCCCCCCCACCCCCCCCCACACACACACATTGTATTGATACCTACCCATCTTATTGTTCATGTAGCTGCTAAATTATTCAATAAAGATTCTAAGTTAGGGCCATGAGTGGATCCAGACACAACGAAATTTTAAAGAGGTCCAAGAATCAGTTTTTTATACTTATCTTTTTCAATCATTTTAATAATGGCTATATAAAAGAACAAGGTCTCAGATCTTTTCAAAAAGTTAAAAGAGGACCTAGAATTAAAAAAGAACCCAAGGAACAAGTTACCAATGTTCAACTTCTTTTCCTCCATGGGACAACTATCAAGATTGCTCATATTATGGAGAATAATAAGGCCTCTACAACCTTCAAGCCTCTAAAAACCATTTGGAGCTCCCTTAGCTCCTTCAAAGAACCTAAAAACATGAATGGTGTTTACTTAATCCCTTGCTCCTATGGGAAGCCCTAGATTGGGGAGACTGGCTTCCCCATCAATCAAAGAATTCAAAAGCATGAAACCAACAGTAAGCATAATTTCTCTTGCTCCTCATCTCTAGTTGGGTATGAAAATAAAACTAAACACTATGTTTGTATTAAGGATTCTCAAGTCATAGCTAAGATTGATCACTTCCATCATAGGAAGTAGAGAGAGAGCATTGATATTGAGAAGAAGGAAAATAATCTCAATAGGGGAAAAAGTTGGAAATTAAATAGTGGTTTAATATTCAAACTTCCTTTTCCCTCCCCTTCTTTTTTTTTTCTTGTTTTTTTGTTTTATCTATCTACCTAGGTCCTATAAACCATAATTCATAGTTATGTTCATGATTCTAAAATATGTTAATATTATAAACAAATATCTTTTAATATATAATAAATATGTTTTTAATTTATAATTTTCATAAATATAAATATTCATATATAAGGTTCATAATTCACAGTTATTTGTATGTAATATAGAACTTTAAAATCCATAATTTTTATTATTTATTTGTATTTTTTTACTACTAATAAACTATTAATTACTTTATTTATTAATTTCTATATTCACTTTTTGTTCATTTATTTATTATTATTATTTCACCATTTATTATTTATAAGTTTTTAGAATTAATGGTTTTAATTATTTAATTTTGACTCAAATATTATTTTTATTTTAGTGTTTCGATTATTTAAGTTTGATTCAAATATTTTTTATTTAAGTTATTATTTTTATTGGTAGTGGAGTGGATGGTGTTAGAATCGTGGAACTCGTTGATAGCCAAAGGTCGATTGGTAATGGTCTCAACACTGTTTTTTCTAACGATTGGAATGGTAGCCTAACAATCAATATTGCAATAATATTTTAATCAATAAAAATAGTAATATTTATAATATTAATAAAAATATAAGCTATAATAATGATTATATATCCATTAATAATAATAAAGATTTAATTAATTTAAAGAATATTAATATTAGTAATAAATATAATATTAATAATATTAAGAACGTTAATATTAGGGATAATAGGACTATTAAGAATAATAATAATAATATTAATATTAATAATAAAATTATCAATTTTAGCATTAATAATTTTTCTTCTTTGAAAAATGTCATTAACATTTCTAGTACAGATTTTGATTCTTTTGTTTTCAGTCTCTTTAATAAGGGTCTTAATTTCACCCTTGCCCTGAAGAAGATTCCCATTGATGACATTATATGTAACATTGAATACAACATTAATGATCTTCCAGATAATTTCAAGGAAGCGATTAGACATGATTGCTCCATTGTTATTAGGAGGGTTAAGCCTCCTAAAAGAAACTTGAGAAAACCTGAGGTTCTTTTCCTTAAAACCCTAAGGGACAACCCTAGCATTGTCATCCTTAAGGCTGATAAGATTGGTGCCATTGTCATTATGGATAAGTTAGACTATGTCAGCAAAATGATAAACCATCTTTCCAATAATGGCAGTAACGTTAAGCTTAAAAATAATCCCCTTAAATATGTTTGTAAGGACATTTTCCTAACCATTAAGTCTGATCCTAGCCTTAATCCTCTCTTTAGAAATCTTATTGAGAGCAATCCCCTAACCCTAGGATTTATGGCCTTCTGAAGATTCATAAACATGGAGCCCCATTAAGACCTATTTTTAACACAATAGGTGGTCATTGTCATCATCTGGCTAAATTCTTAACCGAAAATCTTAATCCCCTTGTGGGTCTCATCGACTCCTATGTTAAGGACTGAACCTCTTTCATCATGGAATGGAAGGACATCGAGTTGTAACCTGGGTAATTATTGGTCATTTTTTACGTTGTTTCCTTATTCACCAAAATCCCCATCGAGGAAGCCATTGATGTCATTAAGCGAATCTCTGACCAAGACTCTTCTAAATTAGTTGGCCTCTGCCTCACCTTGAATTTCTACAATTTCCAAGGTGAGTTATATGATCAAAATTGTGGGGTTTCTATGGGTTCCCCTCTCTCCCTTATAGTAGCTAAATTATTTATGGATGATTTTGAAATGAAGGCCTTAGCTTCGACTCAATTTTTCCCTAGGAAGTAGAATAGGTTCATGGATGACACTTGTGTAATTTGGCCTCATGTTCGAGAAAAGTTAAACCTGTTTGTAGGGCACCTGAATTCCCTGTCAGACTCCATCAAATTCACGACAGAAGTTGAGGTTGATAGTTGTATTCTCTTCTTAGATATGTCTCTCTAGAAAAAATGATGGTTCCATTTCTCACAAAGTTTTTTGCAAGAAAACTCACACTGAATAGTATCTTCATGTTGATTCTCATCATTTTCCTACTCAGAAATTTGGTGTTCATTTCACTCTTGCTCCACGTGCTTTAAAATTATATTTGATGACAACCACTTGGAGTCAGAAAAGTCTCATCTTCTCACCTTTTTTGAAAATAACAGGTATAGTAGATCTCAAGGCCTTAAGTCCTTTGAAAAATCCTATAAAATATTTAAAGGAAAATCTTCTCGGGATGATCCTGTTTCCAAGGTTCATCTCTCGTTCATCTAAGGGACCACAGGAAAAATGGTTTGTGTCCTTAGAAGGAATAATGTCTCCTCTTCCTTCAAGCCTCTGTATACTATTAGAAACTCTCTTGGATCTGTCAAAGACCCATTGACCCTAAGGATATGAAAAGTGTTTACATGATTCCTTGTTCTTGTGACACTCCCTATATTGATTAAACAGGTTGCTCCATTAGACAGAGAATCCAAGAGCATGTAGCAGACATTCGACACAATCGACCCCGCACATCATCTCTTGTTGAACATGTGGAAAAATTGTGTCACCATGTTTTCATTGAAGACTCCAAGGACGTTGCTAAGGTAGGCCATTGAGATTGAAAGGCATGCTAAGAATCTCAAGAGGGATGATGGCTGGAAATTAAGTAAAATTTGGACTCCTGCTCTCTCCAAATTATTTCCCCTTGAGCTAGATATCGATTCTTTTGTTTCCTTTATTTTCTTGTTTTTAGGATTTTATTTCCTTATTTCTTCCTTTTTCTTCCTTGTCCTTTATTAATTCCCTTTAACCCCTCACCCTCCCCCCCTCTTCTTGATCTTTTCTCTTTTTCTTTCCCTTGTTTTTTTATTTGTCTCCTATGTTTTATCTTATAATTATAATTTATTATATAATTTCTATATATTAAAACTATTATTTATCATTTAACTTTTTAAATTATAATAATTTAATATCTCCGCCCCCCTCCCTTTAATTACAAATTTATATTATATTCCCCTTTCTAATAATAATATTTTTATTAATTAACTTTAATAAAATATTATTCATTAAATAAACAAAATTTTTAAATTATAAAAATTTAATATTTCCCTTTTTATTTAAAAATTTATTTCCCCCTTTTAATTATAATATTTAATCATGTATTATAATATTAATTAAAATGTATTAATTAAAAATTTTAAATAACTAATAAACTAATTTATTAAAGGCTAGTTTTTAAACTACAATGTGAATTTTTGAAAATTTTTCCGATTTATTTTTCCTATCTAATTTGTGTAAAATCCGGGAGGAATTCATTGAAATCACAAGTTTGATGGGTAAAATTTGCACAATCAAAGAGTCTGGGGATTTTTTGAGGCTGCTCAATCCATATATGCAATCAACAAATCATTTTAAATAACACAATTGAATATTTCAACTCAAATTGTTTTGTCTGATTTTGGCAAGAAAATCCACAAGAAACTCCAAAAAGTCTCATTATAGACAACTCTTATTCTAACAAATATTTCCTTATATTAAAAGATTATTTATTAATAGATAATATTTATTTAGTCAAATCTAACTACTATAATAGAACATTTAAAAAAAATTCTGTTCATTTATTTAATTTGATGCCATGGTTCGTCATCTTGTCCTCACGATGAAACACACTTCGCCAACAAAAATTTACATAAACATTTCTTACTTTTCATGATATAGATGAAAAAACCTAAATTCAATATATATATATATATATACACATATATATTAATTACAATTTGATTGTTTTTTATAATATTCATTTTTCTTTCTCTTATATATTTATTTATATTCGTTGAGTTAATATTTTTATTCTTTATTTTGTATTTTCTTTTATATATTTATTTCACACTAATATTTTTATCCTTTATTTTTAATTTTTTTTAGTAAATGTGTATTAATTAGATTTTTAGTTTATATACTTTAATAAATATTAAAATTTAATAATTAATTATATTTTATAAAATATTATTTTTTATTATATATTAAAATTGTAAAATAATAATCGTTGTCATTTATTAATATATTTTAATAAATATTAAATCTTAATAATTAGTTATTTGTTATAAAATCTTGATTTTTTAAAATATTGCAAAATGTTATATTATTATTTACTAGATCAATAATGTATTAAATATTTTTTATCTTAACAATCATATATTAACTAGAAATTTATTCATTTATTTTAGGAAGAAAAACAAAGTTAGTTGATTTGATATTTCATGATCAACAAAGTTAGTTGATTTTTTTTTATGAAGAAAAACATCAGTTAATTGGTTTGGTTGGAAGCATCGATCAAAACACAAAAAACTAATGATGTGATTAAATTTTTTTATATAATGGTTTTTGTAGTTTATTAATATATTTTAATAAATATTACACTTATTTTTTATTAATATTAATTTTTTTAAATATTATAAAATGTTATATTATTATTTATTAGGTCAATAATGTATTAAATATTTTTTAACTTAACAATCATATATTAAATAATTAAAAATTTATTAATTTATTTTAATAAATATTAAAGTTTATAAAGTATTTTTAACTATTTTTAATGTTTATATTCGAAATATTATGCATAACTCTTGGGAAGATTTGATCTTTTATGATGAAAAAATTTAGTTGATTCTTCATGATGAATAAAATGATGGTTGGATTTGAAGCATCCACCTAAACACTAATGATGTGATTAAAATTGTAATATAATGGTTTTTGTAGTTTATTAATATATTTTAATAAATATATTAAACTTTAATAATTTTTTATTTCTTATAAAATGTTAATTTTTAAAAATATTATAAAATTTTATATTATTTTTTTTTTAAGTGTGGGAGTTCCTTTTCTTTTCAATTAATCATAAAACCAGGTTACATATATATGATGTTCGGTGGTCTGAACCTGCTCAAAGGAAACTGGGTCTATTGGCCACTGAATTTCTTTATAGCCCATCCAAAACATGAAAATTTTGAGTCTGTCCATCTAGGCCAAGTAGGCCTTTAAGTCTGTTACACTTTTACATTTCGAATTCCTAAAATAAAATCTATCCAACAACAACATCATAACAAAAAGAAAGATGAACACATCTTGTCGGTAGCTACCCTTTTGACGACTCTACCGATGTTGGATCTTTAGATCTTGAACCTGGCATTTCGAATTTGTGCATACCCTATAGTTGTCTCTCCATTCTTCCCAGATGAACATACTAATGGTGTAGCTGGACTTGGATAGATTGCAGCTCATTATGTATTTCCTTCGGTTTCATCTCTTCCTGTGTATGCCCTTCTCCTCCTTGAATTTCAGCGATGTCTTTCACCATGATGAATTTCATCAGCCAGTATAAGTGGATTGTTTATTTGAATAAGGTGAATCACCCCTGGGTGTTCCTTGGGTCCATAATCAAAGTCTCCCATTCCTTGGCAGATGGCTATGTTATTGCTTCTGTTTTCAATTTCGATTCCAAGACTGATATCATAGTTTTGACTTGTGCGAGAGTCCTGATACTGAATGCATGCAATATGGTCTGCATGTTCTCCACATCTGACCTTCTACCTCTCTTCCAGGATCTGATGGTAGAAGCCCCCTTCCTTTTCTCATTTTCTCCTTGCTGGTTTCCACCGTGACCCCCTCGCCCTATCTTTCCATTACTTGGGACCTTCCCCATACTCTCTTTCGATGGGCCTCCCTTCACCTTTAGGACCACGCATACCCACACCAGAGATGAGACCCTCCATGTAGGAGACAATACACTTGTCGGGTTAGGCGAACTTGTATTCAGCCAACAACCCCACTGTTTAGTAATGTTTCGTTGTATGGAATGTAGTGTGGTTCTGCCCATTGTTTTTCCATCCTCTTTAATCTCAGAACCTAGTTTTTCCGAGTTAGACCCCCACTTTCCTATATTTCTGAGCTTCTTCATAGGAATGACAACGATCCCAACAAATATTCCCTCGACAGAGTCGAATTCCCAATGCCTCTATAGTCTCAATTGCCATTTTCTCTCTCTAGTTTTCCAAGGTGGCAACTAGAGATGAAGCAAGTCGCAGATCCAACCAACTTCAAATACAAACCATTGACATCTATACATACCCATTTTTAATGACAGTGTGTCATAGAAAATAGATAACATCGCAGCGAAAATAGGTAAAAACAAATAAATCGAAAATCTACACATCTAGAGTAGAATTCTCCTCCAGTCATTCCCATCTTGCATCATTAATCCAGACGGATCCTCCATTCACTTTACCAAGTAGGCCAAGGTAACATACCAGAAGGCATGATCATCTCTCGCTTAGTTCCTTCATCTCCTCAACTCTCCTAACCAGCACGGTATGCCTGCTACCTCCCATAGAGTGTAATGAACCACACACCACCAAACGGATGCATGCATGTAGAATGGATCACACAACACCTGGAGAGAAAGGTTAACTTTGCTCTGTGCTCCGTCTGACACCCACCACCCTGACCTCCTTTCCCTCTTAACACCAACCATGTAGTGGTGCCAAGAAACCTGCCCACTTGTTGTACCTCTCATGTGAGCTTTCATTGCCATGATCCTTAAGTGGATCAGGGGTATAAAATTTTATATTATTATTTACTAGGTCAATAATGTATTAAATATTTTTTAACTTAACAATAGTATATTAACTAGAGATTTATTAATTTATTTTAATAAATATTAAATTTTGTAAAGTATATTTGATTATCTCCAATGTTTATATTTAAAATATTATGCATCTTTATTATTTAAACTCTTAGGAAGATTTGATCTTTCATGATGAACAATGTTAGTTGATTCTTCATCATGAAACACATTAATTGGTTAAGCATCCACCAAAACACTAATGATGTGATTAAAATTGTAATAAAATGGTATTTGTAGTTTATTAATATATTTTAATAAATATTAAAACTTAATAATTAGTTATTTGTTATAAAATATTATATTATTATTTACTAGGTCAATAATGTATTAAATAATTTTTAACTTAACAATCTTATATTAATTAGAAATTTATTTTAATAAATATTAAATTATATAAAATATTTTTGACTCTCTCCAATGTTTATATTTGAAATATTATACATCTTTATTATTTAAACTTTGGGGAAGATTTGATCTTTCATAATGAACAACGTTAGTTGAAACATCGACCAAAAGATTAATGATGTGATTAAAATTGTAATGTAATGTAATGGTCTTTATAGTTTATTAATATATTTTAATAAATATTAAACCTTAATAATTTGTTATATGTTATAAAATATTATTATTTTTTAAATATTATAAAATGTTATATTATTATTTACTAGAACAATAATGTATTAAATATTTATTTAAATTTATTAACTAGAAATTTATTAATTTATTTTAATAAATATTAAATTTTATAAAGTATCTTTCACTATCTCCAATCTTTATATTTGAAATATTATGCATCTTTATAGTTTATTAATATATTTTAATAAATATTAAATTCGTTATTTGTTATAAAATATTATAAAATGTTATATTAAAATCGTAATATATTGGTCTTCGTAGTTTAATAATATATTTTAATAAATATTAAATTTTAATAATTAGTTATTTGCTATAAAATATTAATCTTTAAAAATATTATAAAATATTATATTATTATTTACTAGGTCAATAATATATTAACTAGAAATTTATTCATTTATTTTAATAAATATTAAATTTTATAAAGTATCTTTAATTATATCCAATGTTTATATTTGAAATATTATGTATGTGTATTATTGAAACTTTTGGAAAAATTAATCTTTCATGATGAACAATTTTAGTTGATTCTTCCTAATAAACTACATTACTTGTTTCGGTTCAAGGCATTAACCAAAACATAAATAATGTGATTAATCTTAAACAACAATCTCAAATTACTTTCAAAAAACTAGAGTAAATATTATCATCTTTACTCAAAATTTCATCATCCATTAATATAAACTCATAATTTGGAGTAAAAAACATATCATACTAATGGATAATAGATACAAGCTTTAAAAATTAAAATACACATGAAGTTTTATATATACTTCTACAAAATTCCAAAGCGATAAATTCTGAAAGTTGTAGATGTACAAAATAATGAATAGTTCAATGTGCAAAATTACACATTTCAGCGAAATTTTATAAATAGGAATATCCAATTATGTAAATGGAAATATAAATCATTATAATTTACACACTTAGTTTTATAAAATTTTGTTACCACCCACTTATAATTCTGCATAGTTTTCTTGAATAATAATAATTAGTATAATAATAAGTCAACTTGCATTTACAATCTCAACCAGTGATAATTGAGATTACTATTTTATTTATATATATATATATATATATATGCGTATGAAACAAACCTCACTCACCCCGATCAATGCAAAGGTCCATTATTAGTGGTCTCTTCCAATTGACCGCTGATGTCTCCATTGTGGGTAACTTTTGGTATTAGTGGGCTTCCATTGTCCGCTAATTGACATGCTTTGTCGTTTGAATGGCATCCCTCCGCAGCATTGTCTCCGTCTATGATTTGAATTATTGTACAAAGTTCAAGATTTAGAATATCTCGATTTGTCAATCTCTCTTTGTGAAGCAGTAAACAAATGCGCACATTAATATTTAATGTAGCAAGAAATTATATTATACATAAACCAAATTTTGAACTCTCCATATGTGATGGAATTCATATTCTTTGCACTTGTCTCATAAATAATTTTATACAATTGTTATTTTCTTTTTGTTTTTAGAGCGCAACTTTGATATTCGAACAACATAAAACATGGAAACCGCAATCTATATTGGCCAAGATTTATGATTCATAATTTGTATTTGTAACTTCACACTTCATCAATGCAAATGTCATTCAAATACAAATGTCAATACAATAGATAATGGAATTATTACCATACATGAGACGTTGGCACAAGAGAGCGAATGTTGTAATGTTGTTTCTCTGCGTTAATGGAATTATGGCCATACATGAGACGTCGGCACAAGAGAGCGAATGTTGTAATGGCATTTCTCTACGTTCCTGCTAACGCAATCGGGCATTTGTAACCACTGTTAGAAATCACATATTGCACAATGTGTTTTCTACATGAATGTCGATGCCGGTTGCAGTGTTCAATTTCCTATTGGCCACTGTTATACACCACGCATTTCACAATGCGTTTTCTACAGAAATACTTCTCAAATATTTCACAATGCGGTTTCTACAAGAATGCATTGCAATGTCGATGTTGGTTGGAGTATTCAATTTCCAATTTGCCTTTACGGCATTATCTTCAGCGTTCTCCAATGTCTGCGTTCAACAATCTACTGCCTCCGCACTCTTACTGACATTCCAGTCTATAGTAATTGACTTCCACTCTACGTTGGCCATCTTCAGCTTTGGCTTTCACATTGAAGTCGTGTCATTCACTTACCACGCACACTCTGATGTTGTCCAATCTGAGATCGACTTTACCATCACGTTTGTTCCAGTTGCACAAATTTTCCTGCAGTTAACATGCTCATCTATTGTGTATATACATATTTGCAGACTCAATAATTAAAAGAAAACATGTAATGGAAAAATAATAACTATATTGATATAGCATGGGCCAAATATTTCATTAGTTGCCCCTTTGCGCTTGCAATCTTCACATTGTCAAACTCACTCTATGCACTCTTGGTTTTTCTTCTCTACTTTCCTATTATTTATACTTGAATGTGAAACCGTTCTTCTTAGAATAGATTTATTCTCGAATTATTCCAACAAATCAATGCCTCCCTATTTTTAAGTGCTTATCCCTACTTGGCTCTATTTCCACGTAGGGAAAGAAACCAATTCCTAATTTTATTCCTAATTAATTTAAAAAATACAAAACAACTAACTACTCTCATAAATAAATAAATAATAAAATATTAATGCTAATGTTTATTACTCTTGAATTAGCCACAACATGTGAACATAAAATCACATTGCTGGCTAAGTCCAAATGCTCCTCCATCAGACTCCCAGGGAAGAAAAAGAAAATTGATCTTGCAATGCTTCAGAATCTACTCCAAACTTTTGTAGCTCTACTGCAATCATCCAACTGGCGTCTTCCACTGGTTGTCTTTTCCATTTGACTAAATACTGATAATAGGTTTGAACCCTGGTTTTCTTTGATACTCTTTTCTCCAAAATGGCTTCGACTTATTTCTTTCCTGTTTTGGGCATCTGCTCTTCCCAATTTACTTTCGGGTTTTCTTCTGCTGTGGAGTCCCCTTGTGGTTCTTCTTTTGGTTCTTGGTATAGATACAAATTTGCAACATTGAAGATTGGCGATATTCCAATTCCTATTGGCAATTTAACTTCATATGCATTTGAAGAAAATTTTCTTACAATTTTACATGGTCCTATCTTCTTCATTTTTATTTTGTTATACGTTTTAACAGGAAATCTTTCTTTTCTTAGATATACCATGAATAAGTCACCCACCTAGAATTCCTTTTCTCGCCTCCTAATATCCGCTTTCTGCCTGTATTTGTTACTCCTTTCCTGCAATCTATTTTTGACATCTTCCTGTAGTTCCTGCATCTATTCTACAAACTCTTCAGCCTTTGTGCTCCTTACCTCTTGTTTTCCCATATCTTTGAGTTCATACACACCTCTTGGGTGCATTCCAAAAACAATCTGGAATGGATTCATACCAGTACTTCGATTTTGGGTATCATTGTAAGCAAACTCATCTTGAGCAAGGGCTAAATCCCACTGTTTAGGATTTTTATACACCAAGCTTCTCAATATGTTTCCCAAACTTCTATTCACTACCTTGGTCTATCCATCCATTTGAGGATGATATGTTGAACTGAAACTAAGGTTGGTACCTAGTTACTTCCATAGAGTTCTCCAAAAATGTCCCATAAACTTGGTATTCCTGTTATAATCCATGTAATCTTATGATTTCTGAAAAAGAAAAAAAAACAAATTAGCTATATGTGTTGCGTCACTTGTTTTCTTGCATGCAATAAAATGAGCCATTTTAGAAAATCTATCCACAACAACATAAATGGAGTCATTTTCCCTTTGATTTTTTGGCAAACCCAAAACAAAATCCATACTAACTGTATCCCATGGTCGGTCGGGTATTGGTAATGGTTGATACAATCATGTATTCTGAATTTTACCCTTAGCATGCTAACAAATCCTACATTTTTCCGCAAACCGTTTAACATCAGTTTACATCTTTGTCCAGTAATAAAAAATATTTACCTGAGCCAAGGTTTTTTCCTATCCAAAATGTCTGGATAGGCCTCCACTATGTTTCTCTTGATTATGTTTTCCCTCATAGAAAATTTAGGAATACATAATTTATTACTTTTGAATAGTAATCCTCCTTAGATAAAATAATCCAACCACTGGCTTCTATTATGCATTGCTGGATTTTTTACAGTTGCATACATTTATTTGAACTCTGCATCATCTTTATACATGTCAACCATTTCCTGGAATCCTACAACACCAACTTGTAATTCCTACATAATTAAGTTCACCTTGCTCAAAGCATTAGCAACTTTGTTCAATTTACCACTCGTATGTTTGATTACAAAAGTGAAACTCTACAAATATTCTACCCAATTGGTATGCTTCTGATTTAATTTTGGCTGGTTGTTTATAAATTGTAATGCATGATTATCAGAATATAACACAAACTCTTTTGGCAACAAATAATGTCTCCATTTTTTTAAAGCATGTACAACAACATAAAACTCTTTATCATAAGATGCATATTTCTTCTTAGCTTCATTTAGTTTTTCGCTAAAGTATGCTATTGGTTTCTGCTCTTGACTCAAAACTACTCCAATCGCAATTCCACTAGCATCAGTTTCAACCTGGAAAAACTTCTCAAAATTTGGTAAAGCTAAAACTGGTCTTTCAGTAATTTTTTTCTTCAGCAATTTAAAGTTTTGATCTGCTTCTCTTTTCCATTTGAATAGTTTATTAGTTTTTTTTATTGTTTCAATAATGGGTGCACAAATCTGACTAAAGCTTCGGATAAATTTTCTGTAGAAACTTGCAATACCATGAAAGCTTATTACCTCAAATATACTTCTGGGAGTTAGCCAATTCACGATTGCTTGGATTTTCTTCAAATATATTTTCAATCCTTCCTTAGAGACTATAAATCCCAAATAAATTAGTTCTTCCTTCATAAAGCTACACTTCTTCAAATTTATTAGTAGTTTTTCTTTCTGCAAGGTTTTTAAAACTAATTTAAGGTGTTTCAGAGGCTCTTCTTTACTTCGATTAAAAATGAGAATATCATCAAGATAAACAATTACAAACTTGCCTACATATTCATTCAAAACTTCATTCACTAACCTCATAAAGGTACTCGGTGCATTAGTAAGCCCAAAAGGCATTAATAACCATTCAAACAAACCACTGTTTTTTTTGAATGCAGCTTTCCACTCATCCCCTTCTCGAATTCTTATCTAATGATACCCACTCTTCAAATCTATCTTAGAAAAATATGTCGACCCACTCAAACAATCTATTAAATCATCTATTATTGGGAAAGGAAAATGATCCCTGATGGTGATTTTATTTATGGCTCTAGAATCTGTGCACATGCGCCATTAACCCCTTTTCTTTGGACTGAGTACTGTTGGTACATCACATGGACTGAGACTTTCTCTAATTAATGCTTTATCCATTAACTCTTGCACTTGTCTTCCAACTTCGGCATTTTCCTATGGCGTTAACCTGTAGGCTGCTTTATTCAGCAAACTTGCTCTAGGGACTAAATCAATGTGGTGACTAATAATCCTGATTGGCAGTAATGCATTTGGCAACTCATCCACAATAATATCAACAAAATCATTCAACAGATTTCGAATTTCTTCAGGTAAATCTTCTAAATTTATAGAAGTTATAATTACCTTGGGTCTCCCTGCAGTAGCAAAACGCATCTCTTCGTCTTTCTCAACTTCTTGCAACAGGGCTTTTCCACTCATCAACATAACGTTGTTTCCAGGCGCTTCCTCGTCAACTTCAGCTTTCAATGGTAGCAGTCTATGCTTGTTCCCATCTTTCTTGAAAGTATAATTGTTTCTTCTGCCATCATGTATGGCTTTCTGATCAAACTGCCAAGGTCTTCCTAACAATATGTGACATCCATCCATCGGCATTACATCACATAAATAACATCATTATAAGTATTAATCTGGATTTAGACCTTACATTGTCCAGTTACAATAATTTGATGGCATTTTTGGAGCCATGATACTTTAGAAGGAGTGGGGTGTACTTTTTTCTCTAACTTCAATTTGTCCACCATTTCTATAGAAACAATGTTATCAGTACTTCCACTATCAATTACTAATTTGTGACACTTACCTTTTGAATTACATACAGTTTTGAACAGAATCTTTCTCTGAGCTGGTTCTCCGACTTCCTTAGCTGCTTTAAGCAATATCCTCTTCAACAACAAGGATTCTCTGGCTTCAGGTGGTTCCTCTTTGGCTAGGATATCAAGAATTGTTTCTTTTGTTTCAACAACATTCATATTTCGTTGGGTTGTTGATCTATTCTCAGGACAATCCCACGAGCCATGTCCCCACTCACCACATGTAAAGCACCGAATATCTCTTCCTAGGCCTCTACCTCTGGGCACAAACCTTCCGCGACCAGATTCTCCTCTCTGTGGTGATCTATTACTTGAACTCCCTGCTTCATTCTAGGAGTGTTGAAATCTGGACTTAAATGTTCCTCTTCCTCTTGCCGGACTCTTGCCTCTATTCCTCTGATTTTGTTTGCGCAACATTTTCTCCTCTTCCCTCAAAATTGCTTGATAGGCATCCTTGATCGTCTTGAAATTTAACAAGCTGATTTCATCTTGTATTTCATATCTTAAACCATTTATATATCTAGCTACTTTTTCTATGTCATCTTCAATATGTCCCGCTCTAATACTCAGCTTATAAAACTATTCAGTATATTCTTTGATAGTCATCCCTTTCTGCTTTAAGTTTTGCAATTGTCTAAAAAGATTTAATTGATAATATTTCGGCATGAACTTACCTTTCAGTTTACTCACCATCTTATCCCATTGCTTGATTTTTGGTTTCCCTTTTCTTTCTCTGGACAATTGTAGTTCATCCCACCACATGGCTACATGACCCTTCAATCTCGTGGCTACAAACTTCACTTTCTTCTTGCCATCAACTTTTTCGTAGTCGAATTATTTGTCTAATGCACTGATCCAGTCCATTAGTACTTCCACACTAAGGTTTCCATCATATAAAGGCACTTCCACCTTTGGTCTACTACTGGCCTTTGCTATCATCTTCATAACTTTAGTTGTCTTACTTTATTCCTCTATTTCTTCTTTGTTGGTTTCTTCTTCATCTGCACCGGCAATTCCATCATTTGTTGCCCTCCTCTAAGTAGTTTCTATTGTGGCCATCCTTTTACGCAGGTGTCGGATTTCTTCTAGTAGAACTACATTTTCTATAGGTCTCCCTCGACCTATTCCAGATCCCCTTCTAGGCGGCATTCTCTGCAATTCTCAAGAACAACTCAACGACTCTCATACCAAAATTTGATGCAATGAACAAATGTGCACGTTAATATTTAATGTAGCAAGAAATTATATTATGCATAAACCAAATTTTAAACTCTCCATATGTGATGGAATTCATACCCTCTGCACTTGTCTCATAAATAATTTTATACAACTGTTACTTTCCTTTTGTTTTTAGTGCGCAACTCTGATTTTTGAACAACATAAAACATGGAGACCGCAATCTATATTGGATGAGATTTATGATTCACAATTTGCATTTGTAATTTCATACTTCATCAACAAAAATCCCATTCAGATACAAATGTCAATACAATAGATAATGGAATTATTACCATACATGAAACGTTGGCACAAGAGAGCGAATGTTGTAATGGTGTTTCTCTGCGTTAATGGAATTATTGCCATACATGAGATGTCAGCACGAGAGAGAAAATGTTGTAATGGAATTTCTCTGCGTTACTGCTAACGCAATCGGGCATTTGTAACCACTCTTAGAAATCACATATTTCACAATGTGTTTTCTACAGGAATGTCAATGCCAGTTGCAGTCTTCAATTTCTAATTGGCCATTGTTATACACCACACATTTCACAATGCGTTTTCTACAGAAATGCTTTTCAGATATTTCACAATGAGTTTTCTACAGGAATGCATTGCAATGTCGATGTCGATTGGAGTATTCAATTCCCAATTTTCCTTTACGGCATTATCCTCAGCGTTCTCCAACATCCACGTTCAACAATCTACTGCCTCCGCACTCTTACTGACATTCCAGTCTACAATAATCGACTTCCACTCTACGCTTGCCATCTTCAACTTTGGCTTTCACATTGAAGCCATGCCATTCACTTACCATGCACACTCTGATGTTGCCCAATCTAAGATCGACTTTACCATCATTTTTGTTCCAGTTGCACAAATGTTCCTACAATTAACACACTCATCTATTGCATATATACATAATTGTAGAGTCAATAATTAAAAGAAAACATGTAATGGAAAGATAATAACTATATTGATATCGCATGGGCCAAATATTTCATTAGTTGCCCCTTTGCGCTTGCAATCTTCACACTGTCAAACTCAATCTATGCGCTCTTGGTTTTTCCTCTCTACTTCCCTATTATTTATACTTGAATGTGAAACTGTTCTTCTTACAATAGATTTATTCTCAAATTATTCCAACAAATCAATGCCTCCATATATTTGAGTTCTTATCCCTATTTGCCTCTATTTCCACGCAGGGAAAGAAACCAATTCCTAGTTTTATTCCTAATTAATTAAATAAATACAAAACAACTAACTACTCTCATAAATAAATAAATAAATAAATATTAATGCTAATGTTTATTCCTGTTGAATTAGACACAACATGTGAACATAAAATCACATTGCTGGGTAATTCCAGATGCTCCTGCATCACTTTTTTGTACATATGTTGTAATGGGCCACACAGGCTTCTATAATTGCATCACAAATTGTTCGGTACATTATGTGTTGAAATAATTGAGACAGGTCCACTAGCTATATAATTAGTATTACAAAAGATAACTCTATTGTTCATTAATGTATTTGAGATCCATTCAAATCACGTTGCCATTTAATTATAATATGCATTGATAAAGTGCAGATTAATGAGATGATTATAATATGCATTGATAAAGTGCAAATTAATGAGATGATGGGCATTTTTTGGGGATGGAATTGAGTGATAAGATAGATTAAAGAAAAAAATTAAATAAGTAAAAATACAGTTGTTTAGAGATGTGGTTTAATGGTTAGGTGGAGAGGTTTAGTGTTACAGATTTCTTGATTCATTTGTAGACAAAACTATATAAGATTAAAAACAACTCCAAAACAAATTTTCTTCAAATAAAACAAAAAATTTAAGAAAATAATAATAATTTGAAAAATATAGAAATTCAAATTTAGCTAAACCTAAAAGAATTAGGAAAGAAAAAAGAACTAACTATCGCATTACGATAGGATCATTCACACTTTTTTTATTAGTGCCGGCTCGGCCTCCGTAAGAAGTCAAGCTCATATACTTCAATTTTATTTTTCAATTTTTATATTGTTAAGTTATTTTTTAAATCATCCACACCTCTTACTTGGATATATGATCTTTATGTGAAAGAACTGTTAATTGTAAAAAAGAACTTGGCGGTAGTAAAAGCTAAAGAGAAGGAAAGAGATTGTGCAATCCATATAATGACAGCTAAAAACCATGCTTTAGCATAAAGAAACAAAGTTTTGAAGGAGAAAATGGCATTGCTACAGGAAGCTCTCCTGATAGGGAAGACAGAATGGCAATGCATGAAGGCAAATGTGCAAAACATGAAGAAATTTGTAGTGGAGAATACAGAAGTGATGAATCTGAAACCATCCAAGGATAAGGGGAAATTAGTTGCCCAAATAGACAACCATGAAGAGACATCAAGAGAAGAAAGGAAATGAGATTCTGCAAAACTCTCCAAAAACTAGGCTCAAGTTATTAGCAATCCTGCTAAGAGGGAAGGAAAAACAAAAATTCAGGTTGACGACATGCAAGATAGAGAAAACAAGGAAAGACAATATAGAGAAAAAAACATAATTATTAAAGGGGTGAGAGATTATGGGAAAAGTGAATGTACTCTTGACCTTGCAAGAGACTTCTTGAAAGACAAGCTGGAATGGCAAGGAAAAATATGCCAAGCATGGAGATTAGGTAAGCTTAATGGTGAGAGAGCCAGGCCCATAAAATTCACCATGCCTATCTTGCGTGATAAAGATGTCATTCTAAGCAAGAAGGATATCTTGAGGGGTTCTGGGTTTTTCTAGAAGAAGATTTAACTATAAGAAAACAAGAGGAAAGGAGGGACGAAATGAAAAAACTTAGGGCAGAAAGAGATGAGGGAAAGAGAGCATGGATTTATAAAGGTAAAGTTTTGATAGCGCAATTTGAAAATCCTTCCAAAACAAGGCAGTAAAATGATAACAAATAAGGTGCGACAAACTCTTTAGCAAAAAATGAGGAAACAACGTCAATATGGGCAAGTAGGGACAAAGACTCAAATGTGAGTCTTGCATGTCAAAACAAATAGAAATCAGGTCGTATCCAAGTTTCCTTAAGATTATTTTGTTGGAACTGCAGGGGTTACCCATGGAGATGAGGACCTAGGTTAGGGCCTATTGTGGAAGGTAGAGACATAATTTGCCTTATAGAAACACATGTGCATGAAGGGTGCAAGACAACTTTGTTTGAAGGGTACTCAAAGATAGTAGCGTGGAACAAGGGAGCAAGGAATGGCAAAGGGCACGGGGGTATCATGGTATTAGTGAGAGAAAAATAAGGTCGTTTCATTCAGCTAGAAAAAGAAGACCCAAATAAGAATTTTTCTGGCTTAAAATATCCGAAAATGGAAATCACATCAGAATTACATGTTATTTTGCATCGCAAGTTTCATAAATCTACAAAAGTAGAGGGCTTGACCACAAATATCCCTTTGCATCCCTAAAATAAGATATTACAATATATTCTTAGTTAGGTGAAGTCCTTATAGTGGGGGATTTCAATGCTAGAACTACAGGTGAACAAGCTAGCATTATTTGTTGTAAATAATATTGCGACCCTATCTATTTTATAAAAGAGAGTAATCATCAGTGGGAAATAATTTCAGAGGATAAAGGTTGCAATATCTTTGGAGAACAATTTCTTACGCTATGTGGGGCTTTCGATTTATTCATTTGTAATGGTTTGACTAGATGGTAAAATTCCAGTAATTTTACTTTCAATACTTACAATGGAGCAAGTGAAGTAGATTATGTAATTTTCTTACATAGTTTGACTGAGAAAATGGAGGAAGTGTTGATTGGAAATCAAATTTAGGAATTAAAATCATATCGCAAGACAATTTATTTAAGTTTCTCTTGGACCAGAAAGAAGCAATTAGGGTCAAAAACTCAGTGTGTTCAACAAAATCCCCCAAAGAGCAGAATTCTTTTGACTCCAGACAATTATAATAGCTTCAAAATAATGCTAGAGAGGCTCTTTGACAAGAAGTAAATATCATTTCATGGCCTTCATAGTCATGAATTAACACATTTAATTCAAAGCGCACTTGTTGAATGCAAACGAGAAAAAATTAAGAAGTCTGAACCAAATTTCTTTCGAGTTAATGCTTGGTTTGATGAGGAATGCAAAAAGGCAAGGAGAATTTGGTAGGAATCAGATAAGGATAACATAAAGCTCAAAGCTTACAAGCATACATTAAGAAATAAAAATGGTGATTTCATGGTTTCGAGGAGAGAAGAATTAATCTTCCTTGGGAAAAATAACCCCAAATTATTCTGGAAGGAGCTCCAACCAAAAAAGGTGCAAACTGAAAACAACATTACATCTTCTAAATGGTTCAACTATGCATGACAAATTTATGAGCAGGATCCCAAGGTTGACCCTCCTCCCTTGGTCAACATAGACCCAAAATGCTTCATGGTGCAAGAGGTAGAGATGGGTATCAAGAAGTTGGGTGCTAGAAAAGCAAAAGAAGTAGCTGAACTCCAAGTAGAGTATATAAAGTGGGTCTTAAAAATTCTCTCACCTCACATCAAAAAAAATCTCAGCAACATCATACAGCATGGGTTCCCCACAGATTGGACAACTAGTATGGAAATACCTCTTTTCAAGAGTGGTGACGTCAATAATCCCTCCAATTATAGAACCATAATTATAAACCCCTTGTTTGAAAAGTTATTTGGAAGCATGTTAGAAAATAAAATCAACAAGTGGGTAGAAGAAAGAGATAAATTTGCTACATGGAAAGCAGGTTTTATACCTAAACATTCCATAGTTTATCATTGTATAACTTTAAGGCACATCATTGAAAAATTTTGGGAAAAAAAGGAAGAAGTTTTTGTTGCTTTGTTGATTCTGAGAAAAGCCTTTGAAACAGTTCTTAGGGATAAGCTTTGGCGTAGAATGGAGGAACTCGAGGTTCCCTGGAAATTGAGAGCAGTTATGCATAGGTCGTATGAAGAGGTGAAAGTCAAAATTAGAACTTCAACAGGATTTTCTAAATGTTTTAGAAGCGATATCGGGGTCAAGAAAGGTTTCCCATTATCTCCTACCCTTTTTGGTTTATATATTGACAAGCTTGAAGAGTGGCTAAATTCACAACAGGGTGACGGTATCCATTTGGGCAAGTTTGTTATACGGCTTCTTTTGTACGAAGATGACCTTATACTGATTCCTAAATCGGATCTTGGTTTGCAAGAGCACTTACGCTCCCTTGTGAATTTTTGTAGAAGGGTAGGGATGCAAGTCAATATTAGCAAAACGAAAGTAGTGGTTTTCCCTAACAAAAGAAAGCATAACCAACATAGGTTCTACTTTTAAGGCAACATTCTGGAAGAAGTTGCAGACTACAAATACCTCGGAATTGACTTCAATATAAATTTGAGTTTGGATGGTTGTAGAAAGAAAAGAAATTTTGGGGGCTAGAAAGCATTTTATGCTCTTCAAAACAGGTGTAGAGAGGCAGAGCTGTGGGACTGGAAAACCACTATAAATCTTTTTGGGCTTCTAGTGATTGTAGTGATTCTCTACGGTTGTGCACTGTGGGCCAGGAGCACAAGTGAGGCCCGCAGCGCACAACCGAGATGCAGTGGAAACAAATTGAGAAAATTCAGAATCGTTTGATTACAAACAAATTCAAAATTAAAAGTGTAGTTCCTTATGCTATCTTGTTAAGTGAAACAAAGGTTTCTCCTATTGAAGTAATTGCTATGGTGCGAGTCATAAAGTATTTGAAAAAAAATGAGGAAATGGAAGAGGGTAGATGGCCTAAAGTTGTTTTTAATGAGAGATTGTCGAAAAGAAAGAAGACTTGGATGTGGAAAAATAACAAATGGTTTAGTAAATGGGGTATTTGCTTGAGCATGTGTCCTACAAGTAGTAAAGAGATAAAAACTTTTGTTATGGATAAGTTCCACAAAGATACTTGGGAGAAAGAGCTAGGGAGAAATAAGAAGTACTACATTGAAGATTTTAACCCCACTCATAATCATCAGCAAAAACCGTACATAGGGGCCAATATTTCTTGGACGTCTAAAATTCTTATTGCTCAATTAAGGACTAATTCTCATCAACTCTGTTGTGAAATGGGGCACTCGAAAAGGCCAAAAGAAATGTGGGAGGAAATATTGTGTATTTTTTTCTCTTCCGAAAAAGTGGAAACAAAAAAACATTTCATTTTAGAATGTGAGGCCTTCAAAGAAAGCAAAGAAAATATTGCAGGTTTTCTGGCAGCTAGCTCTTGTGATAATCTATTCAACGAAGATTTTGTCGAGAAGTTGGGAGTTTTTATTGTAAAACTCCACAGGAAAAGGGCCGAATACAAGAGCCAAATGGAGAAGCAATCTGTCCCATAGGCTATTTTTAGCCTCATGGATGTTAAAAATACTTTCTTTCTTTCTATCTATCAAATTTATTTTAAGAAATATAAAATTATGAGATAGTATTTTGGATAAATCACATTTCAAATTATGAGATAATATGTCGAGTAAATCACATCTCAATTTTTGTTGTCAATGTGTTTTGAACTACTATGGTCCATCATTAAGACTTAGATGATATATATTGTAGAGATGTAAAAAAGTCAGATAAATAGACAATGAAAAATACAATAAAATCATTTAAGTATTAATATATATATATATATATATATATTTTAAAATCTAATCATAATAAAAATATGTTATTTTTATTTTAACATAATTTTAAAACTATCAATTGCACCATATGTTGCAAAATAAATGTCGTAAGACAATAACATAGGAAAGAGTAGCCTAGAAGAAATAAGTTGTTGCAGAGAAAGAGCCATCATGAAGGAATGGAAGGCAAAATTTTCTTACATGGAAGCAGGTCGTGTAGGTATCAAAGATATTGATTATAAGAGTTATCAACCAAAAAATTTTGTAATAGATATTTAAATAGGAAATTGTGGGTGAAAACATATATGTAAACCAACATAATGAAATAATTTGTTACAGAGAAGGAGTCATCATGAAGGAATGAAAGACAAATTTTGCTTCCATAGAAGCAGGTCGTGGAGGTTTCAAAGATATTGATTATAAGAGTTATCAACCAGAAAATTTTGTTATAGATATTGAAATAGGCAATTGTGGGTGAAAACATATATGTAAACTAACATAATCTGTTCACATATATAAAAAAAAATTTATAGATATTGAAATAGGAAATTGGGGTGAAAATCCTTTGGTGATTAATAATCCTCTGAAACAAGCATGAAATGAGCATGTAACTCACATAAGATATTTAAAATACATTCAAGTACAATCTATCTAGCATAGATGTAAATAAAGAGAAATTTTACTAACAGAAATAGAGTTTACTCCAATTTCATCTACATATCCGAGCGCCATAGAATTAGATATATTTTTTGAGCTAATGTGATGTTTTTTTTGTCACAATGATTTAAAAATTAGTTATTATACCACAATATTGACTTTCTCATTCTTTGTTTTGTTTATGAACCCTTTAAAAAGAACATAGCAACATTTGATTTTACACTGTGATCTCCCCAGCATGGGTGGGGGTTTCAAAAATTGGAGAGTAAATTGAGCGGTTACTGTTAGAAATTGTTGTATAAGATGGGAAATTTGGATGGTTTGTAGACAATATGGATGTCATAACAGATATCTATTTTAAATTTTTTAGTGCCTCTGTAGTATCCCAAAAGGGAGAATGCAGTAATACTAAAACACAATATGATAACTGCAACAAAGTAAACAATAAATATATATACACATCAGAATGCACAGAAATAGCTAAGCCATTTTATTATATTGGAGGTGCAAAAAACAAGTACAATAGTACTCAAAATATGAGACACTCAAGCCACAAGAGTAGCCTAGAATGACCCTACAATGATATCACAAGAGGGACTACGTAATTGCTTCTCTAGTGGAAGGTGAACTGCATTGTCCCTGCTACAATTGTAGGGACTACAACTGCCTGAAAGATAAAAAGTCAGATCCAGGCAGAATGAGAGCTTCGATGATGCTAAAATTGTAGATCTGGGCTCTATGATGGATTCCCAAGATAACCCAGGAGGGGTTTCTAAGATCTGTAATTCTAAGACAACCTTACTCTTAGGGCCTCAATTATATGCTGCTAGGAATGCAGATATGAAGCTAGATCTGATAATATGATGGTTGCAATGATGTACAATCAGATCTAAGCAAGAAGGGTTGATCCCTTCACTAGATCCTTGGGCTAAAAGTTTAAGATCTATATCCTCCAATCTCCTCCAATGAAAATAGTTGTTGTAGGAACAACAACTTCAGAAAATTGCGCTGTCAGAGAGGGAGGCTTAATAGCCTACTGGTAGATATGTCAAGTCAGCTCCTGGATGATGGAAATAATACATCCAATGTGAGGAGGTTATCCCTCAGAGAATTTCCACCTAGAATATTGGAAACTTCCTTCCTCCAATAGATCTACAAGACTGGACAGCACAATCCTTGAAGGAACTGCTGCTGCATGGAGGTAAAACCCCAAGGCCTGAATGCCAGATATAGATCTGCTGCTCCTGAAAGACTGGATCTGAAGAGAAAGTGGTAGGATGAATCCTCCACTGGTTTCCTAGCTAAGTGCTAGAAACAGCCTCCTGAATATGGGACCAATGCCTGATTTGGAATGAAGAACAATCCTCTTTCGAGAGCTACTCAAAGAAAGAGGTGGGATTCCTGCTCACACTGCAAAATCTGCTAAACAACCCAAGCTTGCATATAAATGTCCTGAGACAAATCTAGATTTAAGAATATTAATAAATGAATAATCCAAATCATGCCTTCCATTGTGCCTTCACCTTCATTATATACACGAGCCTTCCATAGCCTAGGCCCACTCCAAATCTACATTGTATATGTGGACAAGGTCTCCATGTTTGACTGCGATGTTGATCCATGTGCTCCATCATGTTCATATGGGGTGATCACCCTCTCCATCATGCATGCATTAAATGCACCACTTCCTCCACTATCTTATCATAAGTGCTTCATGATCTTCTTTGAATGCACTATGATCTCAATTGACCTTATCAAAGATCCTCATGATTTTATATTTGAGATCCATCATCTTATTTGACTGTGCCATCCTCCATGATCTCCATAAATAGAGTTGCTCCACTGCTCCATGTTCTAGATCTAGATCTAAAATATCCACATACACACATTAAAATTGGATCTTATTCATATTTGGGGTTTGTGGGTCCCTCCACCCTTTTATTTACTTAATTTATTAAGAAAATCAAGGACTCTAATATTCCAAATATGATGTGGAAATTTGGGAATATTACAGTCCCCCCAAGAAAAATGTTGCTTGTCCTAAAGCAACTCCAAAAGTAGATGCAAATCCATCTATTCCCCTCCCAATGGCATCCACATAAGGAAGGCTTCCTCCATTTGCTGCAATGTGTTATGCATGTTTGGTTCCAAAGTTGTCTTTCAAAAACATATAGAATGACCTCCAACTGTATGGTTAGATTTCTTCCTTCCATCATGAAGTGCCAAGTGACAACCATATGATTCCAACTTCATCATTAATACATGAGATACATAAAATAAAGTGGCCCTTTCCACAAAGGAAAAGCCCCATCTCACAATTCATCTCTCCATCCCATGCTTCATGAGTTTGATTGAGCATTGATAGGCTCTCATCCTTAGCCCTATTGGCCTTGATGAATCCAAGAATCATTCCAACATCATGCAAAAGAATAAAAGGAGATATATGGGTAGACAAATATTTCAAACCATATTCTCCTAATAGTAACCACTGGAGTAAGGCCCTTTGTTGCCATCCTCCATCTCCTCCATGTAAGATGGACAAGCCAAACTCCCCCAAAAATAATCAAAGCAACAAGAGATCTTGCTGCTTTCTCTCCTCCTCATGTGCATCATGGAGTAAAAACATACTAATGTACATATGGAATGTCACATCAGCCCAGTACAAAGAAACATCATCAATGCACATCATGAGAGCATCATGCCAAGCTTTACCCAATACAAAACAAATAGACATAGGAGATGTCATGTGGTGGCCAACCTCTATCAAGGGAAACCAAAATGAACATGCATTATTTTGTTGTATTCTATCATTTATACACAAGGCATGAATCAAAAAAATATGAGCTATTGGGTGGTAACCATACTCACCCAAGAGCAGCCAGCACAGCCATGCCTCCTTCTTTATTTCATAAGTGTTCTTCAAGGCATGGATAAAAGAAATAGGAGACTTTGGGTAGTAAAAAAAATATCCCAAGGGCAACCAATGTAACCAAGCTTGCTGGCCCATGTCATAAATCTACAAGTGGTCATGCAACCCCTTGCTTATCATCCTCACCCACTCACCCCAATATGGATGATGAGTGATGTGATACAAAATCATGGTATCCTCCCTTTGTAGAATACCATCTTCCCCAAACTAATGAAGAACTTTGCACTTCATGAAGTGTTGAAGTGCACCTCGAATGAGATCTCTTAATGAGATTCTATTTTCACCAAAATCCCTCCAAAACCAATGAAGTTTTAAATCTGTTGTAGGTAGAAGTTTATCTTTGAGCTTTGAGGTGCTCATTGAGAAAGGGTCATCTAGAAAGGAGAAAAGGTTCCTCATCTCAAGATGTCTACCATTTGTAATATTTAACTCCATTGCTTCATGAGTGAAGCTACCTTCAGAATGTTCCAAGAATGATGGGGCCTCTTTATTTTCACAGCTACTAAGTGACAGCATTGTAGATCTGTAGGGTAATACATGTGTTGTCTCAAAGCAAGGCACAATACTAATCTCATAACCAGCTATTGTGCATAGGATCTTACTCATCCCATTTTCTGAAACTCTACACTTCAAATCAAAGGGTTGAATGTAGCTCAACAATGATTACCTGGGATAGTTCTTAATCTCCTCCTTGATTAGATCAAGGGTCCTTTGTGCTGTGATATATTGTTGCTTAAAATCAGCATTTTTTTCTAACCCTTGGTTATGCATTGGCCCTAAAACAATATGTGATGAAAGTTCATGCATGCCTTGGATCAGCTGATGTGTGGGAACCTCTTGCCAGAACACAAGGTTCCTCCAACCGGGACAATAGTGCCTCCAACTACTGGTAAGAGTGATGGTTTCTCTTCTCCAAGTGTACCAGCATTGGAATATTCCTCCTTCCCGTCATGCATCTCTTGAATCATGCATAGGACTCTATATGTCAAGAGATCAAGACTATCTTTCAAAGATGCAAATGTCTCTTCTCCGGATGCAATTACTTCTACAGTTGGTGGTGAATGTAGTGACTTCTTATCCAAAGTGACAAGATTGAAATCCTCCTTTGTTTCCTTAGGGAATGTTACTTTGTGACACGTCTCTAGTTTTCTCACATTGCACTTCATGAAATGTTGAAGTGCACCTCCAATGAGATCTCTTAATGAGATTCTATTTTCACCAAAATCCCTCCAAAACCAATGAATTTTTGGATATGCTGCAGGTAGAAGTTTCTCTTTGAGCTTTGAGGTGCCCATTGAGAAAGAGTCATCTAGAAAGGAGAAAAGGTTCCTCATCTCAAGATTTCTACCATTTTTCATCTTTACCTCCATTGCTTCATGAGTAAAGCTACCTTGATAATGCTCCAAGAATGATGGGGCTTCCTTATTTTCACAGCTACTAAGTGACAGTGTTGTAGATCTGCAAAGTAAGGCACACTACTGATCTCATAAACAGCTATTGTGCATAGGATCTTACTCATCCCATTTTCTGAAACTCTACACTTCAAATCAAACAGTTGAATGTAGCTCAACAATGATGAACTGGGATAGTTCTTAATCTCCTCCTTGATTAGATCAAGGGTCCTTTGCGTTGTGATATATTGCTGCTTCAAATCAACATTTTGTTCTAACCCTTGGTTATGCATTGGCCCTGAAACAATATGTGATGAAAGTTCATGCATACCTTGGATCAACTGATGTGTGGGAACCTCTTGTCAGAACACAAGATTTCCTCCAACCGGGACAATAGTGCCTCCAACTGCTGGTAAGAGTGATGGTTTCTCTTCTTCAAGTGTACTAGCGTTGGAATCCTCCTCCTTTCCCTCATTCATCTCCTGAATCATGCATGGGACTCTATATGTCAAGAGCTCAAGACTATCTTGAAAAGATGCAAGTGTCTCTTCTCCGGATGCAAGTACTTCTGCATTTGGTGGTGAATGTAGTGACTTCTTATCCAGAGTGACAATATTGGCATCCTCCTTTGTTTCCTTAGGGAATGTTACTTTGTGACACATCTCTAATTTTCTCACATCAAATTCCTTCCTCAATTTGTGAAAGAAATCTGAATCTTTAGTCACCTTTGCATGTCATATGTGACCAAACGACCAATCATTGGGTTCACCTAAAAGATGCAGTGCTGCAATTTGAACAACCTCTTCTTTAGGTATAGGATGTAGCCTGAAAATTGCATCTAACTACCTCCTCCAAGCTTTAACAGTGCTTGAGGAAGATGCATAAAATGTAGGCAAATAGAATCTATTATGCCTCTTTCTTCTATTACTTCTATAGGACCCTCTTTCTTCTTTGATTTTGAGGAATTGTAGGAGAGTTAGCTTCTCCTTGAATGCTCTAGACTATGCTTTTTACTCTTCAAGATATAGACTGAGAGTCTCATGAGTCTCAGGTTCATTCCTTTCTTCATTTCTACACCTTTCACCTTCTCCAAGGAAAGTGGGCATAGTGGATCTATGAGGAGATCTAGGATTCTCCGGTTTTCTTCTTTGTTGATCGGAAGTGCTTGGACATTCCTTATCACATCTTCCTCTTGGATCTTCCTTTTGTCCTTCCTTCTTCATTTGATTGACCTCCTTGGAGAGATATTACGTGGATCTAAAGAAAGGAGTGGCAGAATTTTCATCCTCCATGATAGATCTCATCTATTTGCTTCTTCTTTTGATGTAAAAGATGAAGTGTCCACAAGCTGAGCTAAAGATCATGCTCTGATACCACTGTATTATCCCGAAAGGGATAATGCACAATATGAGAACTGCAGAAAAGTAAAAAATAAATCTATATACAAGTCAGAATGCAGAGAAATAGCTAAGCCATTTTATTATATTGAAGGTGCAAAATGAAAGTACAACAGTGCTCAAAATATGAGACACTCAAGCCACAAGAGTAGATTAGAATGACCCTACAATGATATCCCAAGAGGGACTGCATAATTTTTGCTCTGCTAGAAGGTGAACTGCGCTATCCCTGCTACAATTGTAGGGACTGCAACTGCCTGAAAGATAAAAATTTAGATCTAGGCTGAATGGGAGCTCCGATGATGCTGAAATTGTAGATCTGGGCTCTACGATGGATTCCCAAGGTAAACCAGGAGGGGTTTCTCAGATCTATAAGTCTAAGACAACCTTCCTCTTAGGGCCTCAATTATATGCTACTGGGAATGCAGATATGAAGCTAGATCTAATAATATGATGTCTGCAATGATGTACAATCAGATCTAAGCAAGAAGGGTTGATCCCTTCACTAGATCCTTGGGCTAAAAGCTCAAGATCTAGCTCCGCCAATCTCCTCCACTGAAAATAGTTGTTGTAGGAACAATAGCTTCAGAAAACTACGCTGTTAGAGAGGGAGGCTCAATAGCCTGCTGCCAGATATGTCAAATCAACTCCTAGATGATGGAAACAATAGATCCAATGTGAGGAGTTTATCCCTCACTGGATTTCTAGCTGGAATACTAGAAACTTCCTTCCTCCAAAATATCTACAAGACTGGACTACACAATCCTTGAAGGGACTGTTGCTGCACGGAGGTAAAACCCCAAAGCCTGAATGTCGGATATAGATTTGCTGCTCATGAAAGAATGGATCTGAAGAGCAAGTGGTAGGAAGAATCCTCCACTGGTTTCTTAACTGAGTGCTAGAAACAACCTCCTAAAGATGGCACCAATGCCTTATATGGAATGAGGAACAATCCTATTTCCAGAGCTCCTCAAAGAAAGAGGTGAAATTCCCACTTGGGAACACCATGTGCTAAAGAGAACTGCAAACTCTACTAAATAGCCCAAGCTTGCATAGAAATGTCCTGAGATAAATCTAGATCTAAACAGATCAAAAAATGAATAATCCAAATCATGTATTCCATTGTGCCTTCACCTTCATTATATACATGAGCCTTCCATAGCGTAGGCCCACTCCAAATCTGCGTTGTACATGTGGATAAGGTCTCCATGTTTGACTGTGCTGTTGATCCATGTGCTCCATCATGTTCATATGGGGTGATCATCCTCTCCATCATGCATGCATTAAATGCACCACTTCCTCCACTATCTTATCATAAGTGCTTCATGATGTTCTTTGAATGCACTATGATCTCAGTTGACCTTATCAAAAATCCTCATGATTTTATATTTGAGATCCATGATCTTATTTGACAGTGTCATCCTGCATGATCTCCATAAATAGAGCTACTCCACTACTCCATGTTCTAGATCTAGATCTAAAATATCCACATACACACATTAAAAGTGGATCTTGTTCATCTTTGAGGTTTGTGGGTCCCTCCACCCTTTTATTTACTTAATTTATTAAGAAAAGCAAGGACTCTAATATTCCAAATATGATGTGGAAATTTTGGAATATTACAGTCTCTAGCCACCATGCATCTAATATGATCCATTTCAACTAAGAACTTCAATATCTATTTTTTGAATTTTTTTGTGTCTTTGGCCACCATACATCTAATAGGATCCATTTCAGCTAAGAACTTCAATAAATCACTGTATTAATGATAACTTGTGACATCCCTAGCCATTTTCTTTGATTGTGGATCTGGTTGTAAATTAGAATACACTCTCTCTTCGTAAGACTCTACAGATAAAACATGTACAAAAAAACCATTTAGGGTTGTCTCAACTTACTCTATTGGTAATCACATAGTGTAAATTTTGTAAAACTATACTCTAGAGTGGGTTTTTTCTTTTGTAGTTTTTGTTTGCAATTGAAAAATAAAAAAATTATAAAAGCTAAAATTATGTAGTGAAAAACTTTGTTTAAAATTTGAGAATAAAAATTTGAGTAAGTTTGACATCATATAATGTGAAATTAGTTTATGATTATAAAGTAAAAAACATGTAAGTTTTTTAGTCACAATTAGGTAATTAAAAATATGTATATAGTTTTTTTTTTAACAGAATAAATTTGATATTCATTCTTGTAAAATAATTTGGAAATTTAAAAAAAATCACATATTTTAAAAATTTTCATTATTAATTTAATTTTTGTATATATTAAAAAATACTACCCATGAATAATAAAACAGTTGTAACATTAATAATACATAACAAAAAAAAACATGTATTTTTGGAATAATAAAATAGTTGTAACAAAAATAATATAAAATGAGAAAAACTATGTATAATTTCCCCCTTTAAATAAACTATATTCCACATGAATACCATGGGTCAATACCATGAACTATTTTTATAGTATATTATTATTTTATTTTATTACCTAAATTCAATTTAACTTATTATAGCATATATAAATCTATTTACATTTACATATAAAAGTATAACAAATTTTTAATAACAATATTTTAACTTAAAAGTCACCAAAACCTAAATTCAATCTAATTTATTAAAAAAAAAAATAACATTATAAAAAATATAAAAAATATTTACTTATGTATCTAATGGCCTAAAACATTTCAATCGTGTAACATCTAATCCAATGACTCAGACATGGACACAGTGGCAGCTAGAGGAGTTGTTTTCAAATAAAAATACCTTACGGCATAATAGGGCATCGGCATAATTATTATTTTGATTTTAAAATATAAATTATTTAATATATTTTTTTCAATTAACTTATTAATAATATTATTCTTATTTTTATAAAAGAAATTTAAAAACAAATTTAATTTAATTTTCATAACGTTATAATTTAATAAAAGTTTAAAATGAATTTGTGATACGATAAATAATTAAAAGATAAAATAAAATAGGGTATTATAAAAAGATAATTAAGCTTAATATAAAATATTAAAAGTACTTTTTAAATATAAAACATTAAAAGTGCTTTTTAATTTAGAAAGGAAAAGATTATTATTATTAAAATAAAATTAAACTTTTAAAATGTATTGGAAATATCGTGTTAAACATTAAATAGATTTTGTTGTAAAGTTATATATGTTTAAATTGGATTTTAATTCCAAAATATTGGCTATAATATTAATATTTTTAATTTTCTAGGTCATTAAAACTATGGTGATCTAGGAACACTTTTTCTATTGAACCTATAAATAAAATTTTAAAGAAATTCAAGTAATTTATTATCCTTATTAAAATTAAATATACCAATTTAGATGGGAGTATATCATCATTATCATCATCATTAATTTCTTAAATTTAAATTTTATTAATAACTATATTAAATTTAGGGGTGGTAGGTGTTGGGAGAGGGGCAGGGAGGTTAAATGTTTTCCCTAGGATGAAAAGGAACATGGGCATACTTTGGGATTAGGTCAGACTTCCAACAATGCTTTTGAAGCCTATGCCTTATATAGGGGTTTGAGGCAAATTGTGAATTTGAGAATTCAAAATGAGACTGAACATTTTGGTGATTTCTTGAATATAATTCACCGATCGTGGTAAAAAAAATTGAGTCATATTTTCAACTGTATTTATTAGTTGTATCAACTTATTCCCAAGAAGAAATATCTCCATGTTCATATATCAAACAAGTCCAAGTCATATTTTCAACTGTATTTATTAGTTGTATCAACTTATTCCCAAGAAGAAATATCTCCATGTTCATATATCAAACAAGTCCAACGCTGATCACACGGCTAATTTGGGGTTAAGGCTTTGCAATTTTTTTTGTTAAGTGAGTATTGGTGAATATATAAGAGAATATTGTAGATATTGTAGTATTTTGGTCAAAAGCTTCAAGGTCAAATTTTTGTTGATGGTGGTTGATACATACTCCATTTAGACCATGTCCATTGGTTTCAAATTGCATATATAAATCAAGTATCTAAACTAAACTTCAACACAATGTCTTTTAATATTATTGATTATTGTTTTAAAAAAAAATTATTATATTAATTTTTTTAAATATTAAATATTTTAACTTTTTAAATTTTAAGTTTTGATTTTATTTTCTTTATAAAATATGCAAATAATTATATTAAATTTATATTAATCCATTTTTAAAATTTGATGAATAGATGTATTATATTTATTTGGAAGAAATGAACATATTCACAGAAGATTTCGAGAAGGAATTGTGTATAGATTTTTTAATCTTGTCTGACATTTTAGGTGGGCACTCCACCCATCATCAAGATCCAAAGAGTAAATAACGATGACACATGAGTGCTAATAAGCATTAAATAGATAATAAATCAACTATCCATTAAGGAGAAAAATAATAACTTAATGAGTTAAAGGCCAAGTCAAAATGTCAATAAATATAATAACCTAATCAAAGTAATCATTAAAGGTTAAGTCAATAGGTCAATATAATAAAGAATATATATATATATATATATATATATATATATATATATAATTAAACAAATCAGGAACTAAATAAAAGGAGTGAGAAGGGGTTGAAAAAGAATAAAAAAATAATATTTATTAGAGCCAAAAATGGAAGCGAACAAACAAGAAGAAAATCAAGTAATGGAAAAATGAAAAATGATGAAAACTAAAATGGGTTGAGAGTAGATTAAATAAATTAAATAAAAAGAGGAAAGAAAGAGGGAAATGAATTCGAACATATAAGGAAATTTAAAATGAGTAAATGGGGGTAGGGGGATGAGAATCAATTAATGAGAAAAGTGATGTATAACGGACTTCTAGGATTGATTCAATTGAAAGTCATCTTTTCTATTGAAACTATTGGACTATTTTTCGATTTTGAAAACTTCCTTGATGATACGATTGTTGTGAAAAGGAACAAGGGCTGAGATTTTGGATTGATAAAAACAAATAAGGTGTTTTGAATTAAATGAGTGTTCAACAATGGTTGAATTTGATAACCGAAGATGGTTAGTATCAACTATATGCTCCTCTAGACGAGATTTGAAGGAACGAGCTATCTTGCCAATATAATACTTCCCACATGAATAGATAATTTGGTAAACCCCGAGCATATCATGGGGTCAGACTTACCTTTAGCTAACCAGAACATATACTTCAAATATTTTTGAGGTCTAAAGGTGGTTTTAATGTTCCTTTTTTATAGGATTTTATAAATGTGGTCAATGGTCTCTTTAATTTAAGGAAGGGTGACTTGTCCTTTGGGAGGAGAGGGGAAAACAAAAAGGGATTTGGGATTGGATACATCGTGAAAGGATTTACAAATATGAGATGAGGTGTAGTTATGGCTCTGAAAGCTTGGAAAAGGTGGTATTTTTCCAAGAGAAGGAATTGAGGAGCAAATATTTTAAGGGCTTGAGAGATGATAATTTTAAGAATAATAGTCTTTTGGGATGGGTGGTGCTCATAATGGACTTGAAGATATCGATCAATGTGGGTCTTTTTGCACTAAAATTGATGGGTTAGGGAATCATCATATTGTTTGGAAATGAGGACATTAAGGAAACTCACCTCTATGAATGGGTTCAATCGTGGCAACAGTTCTGGGACCATATTATAAAATTTTTATATAACTATCAACTGGTTTTCTTGGACTGAACTACTATGTTTTCTAGAATGTAACAAATAATTTTGTTGTGCTACAAAGAGTTGTATATTACTGTTGTATGTTATGTTATAAATATTTATAGTAATGATGTTATTCCTCATTTTATTATCGAACATGAATTACATTTCTAATGTGAAGGTTCACCCTGCTATGCATCTACTTTTATGATTACTATTCTCATTCACCCCCTTTCTTCTCTATCGTGCATCTGTGTTTTACTACTTACTGTACATCTTACCACAGTAACCTAAAATCCATAAATACAATCATTTATTTCCATATTTTTGTACTCTTAATTATTCACCATATTTATATTGATTAGTATATTACATGTTCATATCATCACATGCTAGACGAATATAATAGTTTTGGAGATTTTCTTACCAAGAGGAACACTTCCTCTAGTATGACTGCGTGCTTTAATTGGTTTAAATTTGGGTTGATTACATGTGTAAATTTACCTCTATTCCTACTATTCATTAACATGTTTCTCTATTGGTTGTAATTACCTTAATATCACAATCCATTGACCGTCATGTATAGTTTGAATATGTTTACATATATCGAAATGTTGTTAATCAATGATTTCTATCTAAGTCTCACTCTACATCTTCTCTTTTGAAATTATTTTTATATATACATGGCTTGATATCTGTTGCCTATAATAATTATACATCTACCACACAACAATATGTCTAGTTTATTCCCAAGCAATAACCGTGAAATTTGGATGTAAGGTAATATTTTCCCATAAACCTACCTTAGTGGTTCACTTAGTTTACCTTTATACCAACATAATTCACAACTAATGATACTAGATAAGTCCTATTAACACAAAAAAAATTATTGATCTTAACTAACTGCAACAACACAATATTAAACCAATGATTTCCTTAATCTTCCTAGTATAACATATTCACAAT
Organism: Pinus albicaulis; assembly: GCA_034641835.2. Classification (NCBI taxonomy): domain Eukaryota; kingdom Viridiplantae; phylum Streptophyta; class Pinopsida; order Pinales; family Pinaceae; genus Pinus; species Pinus albicaulis. Next base: position 804,526,341 of record CM076581.1, on the reverse strand, counting down.
AATAACATAAAATATCTGGAATTTCCATAATTGTTAACTTCTTCCCACTAGCATTCCAACTGATAATTTTTCCTAATCCTATACAAATCATAATTATAAGGAAATTCATAATACACATAGTTGAGAATTCAAATACCAGTTAAACCTACTATGCACAGAAATAATAACAATAACCGTGAAGTTTGGATGTAAGGTAATATTTTCCCATAAACCCTCTATCTTAAGGGTTCACTTAGTTTACCTTGCTATCAACAGAATTCAAAATTAAGGATTAGATAAGTGCTATTAACACAAAAAAAATTATTGATCTTAACTAACTGCAACAACACAATATTAAACTAATTATTTCCTTAATCTTCCTAGTATAACATATTCACAATAATAACATAAAAGAACTAGAATTTCCATAATTGTGAACTTCTTCCCACTAGCATTCCAACTGATAATTTTTCCTAATCCTACACAAATCATTATTATAAAGAAATCCATAATACACAGTTGAGAATTCACATACCAGTTAAACCTACTATGCACAGAAATAGTAACAACTTTACCAGTCACAATTTCACAAATACACATCAAGCACTGTGATTACAGCACATTGAAATTTTAGACACTGATCTCGAGGTAGCCATAGAATTTTTTCTGCATAGTTCACTCCCTACCTGAGACTCCTCTCTTTAGGCATCAACAACCTGTTGATCCTTCCAATTGGAATTTTATGCATTATTCCATGAAATATGTTTCCTATAGCGGTACCCTGCTTTTGTGGCTTTCATGGCCACTAGCCTAGGCTCTTTTTGCACAAAATCTTGCTTTTATCTACAGTGAAGCTATATTCCAATCCTTTATAAGCATCTATCTCCAGCTAAGAACTTAATGAATATTTTTCTCCCGTCCATTAATTTTATCCATAATTCCTTCTAGAATTATCATCATGGAAAGACTTCCTCTATTAGAACCTTATTTTCCAGTATCTAAATTTCCAAGTGTTTCTATTCTATAGTCATTTATTAATATTTATCTATTTTCATAATTACATTCATAATATTTAAGACTTACATCATGTTATTGTCACCATTCAGTTTTTTTTTCAATCAACAAACCATAATATCCACAAATAATATGTTTAATTCGGAGAGGTGTCCCAATGTGTGTTGGCCAAAGAATTTTGGTGAGTTAACCTCCATGGGTGTCATGTGTCAACCCCATAGGACTTGAAGGGGAATGACCCATTTCTCTCCATACACCCCATATAAAATCCAAGTGTGTGAAGATGATGAGGCATAAGAACTTGTTGGATCACATCAACTTGAACGATTAGTTCATGTTGAAGAAGGATACATATTGTCTTGTAACAAACTAATCTTTGTCATGTGGATAGTTTTGGAGTTTTTTGGGAGTATTCAATGGATGTGGCTATTGCTATTGAACTAATGATGTAGAGAATATACAAAGTGTGAACCCAACTAGAGTGTGATATGGAAACATAAATGGCGTTGACATGTCACTAGTGATGTGACATTTTGGGTAGAATTTGGTGTCATGGCATGTTGTCATGGTGTGTTAATGTGGCATGCTGACATGAAATTAAAAATTTAATAGATTGGACTCTTTTATGGATGCCATATAATGGACATATTTATGTCAAATGGAAATAGTTAACTAGGACATAAACTATTGGGAGGACTAAGATTTTCTTCAAAATATTAGGGTTGGTCTGATTAATGGATCACCCGACCATTAGAGAGTTTAAAGAAAGGTATTAGATGACCTAAGGCAGGTCTAGTTAATGGACCTCCCCATTGTTCATGTTCTTCTAGATTCTTGGATACTATATACATTTTTAATCATAAATTACATCAAAATCCTAGTCAAAACAAAAGGATTATATTTTTTTTTACTCCATATTATATATGTGTGTTGAATGCATATCAATATTCATATACCTACATAGATGCCTAAGTGTGGATTTAAATTTTATCCTATATTAAATGTAAGTGTCATATATAATTTCAAATTTTGACATTAGTCCAACTTAGGAAAAGTAACTGAAACTGATTTCTATTGCTTCAAAATATTTAACCACCAAACTTAAGTTAACATTGATTCTAAGAAGTAATCTTATGGTTCCTATTTTATTTGGTAAAAATATTCTCTTGATTTTTCTGCACTGTTAACTAAAATCATTTAGATTGGGATGATATTTCTATATATTTTTATTTTGAATTTGACTTATTGAAGGAATAATATTGAGAAGATGAAAGGAAAAACAACTTAAATCCCTCACACATAATAAAAAAGGGAAGAAAATAATGGCTAAAAAAATGGATCTATTTAGTAATATAATAAAGGAATTACAAAGGTTTCAAAAAGGAAGAATCCTACATTTGGATTATGTCTAGTGATGTGAGGGGCTATGCATGCTTGAGGAGGTTTCAATAATTTTCATCAACCTAAGGCCGTGTTGACTCCACAATGGGAAAGTTGGGTGCTCTTGGAATGAGAGCTTGGATGAACATACACTAGTACAAATATTTGATGGATTATAAAATTTTGGATCTGGTTCCCTCACTATAAGTAAATGATGCATTTAATTTTCAGTGAATATATAAAACTAATTGTATATATTAACATGTTGTTCAGAGGTGATGCATGAGAATCATTTAAATTTTATTTTCTTGTGTAATAGGACCTAGAGTTTTTTTTATTGATATACAAAGGAATGATCTTGTTTCTTGCATGTATCATGCAATGTAACCAATGTAAAAAGAAAACATATAGTTGGAGGAGTTTAGTAATTTTAGGGATAGTTAGAGATATTTAAGGGATTAGATTTGATATTTTCATGGAGTGGATGATTTTTATTTGAATTCACACAAAATCAAAGGATCTATTGCCAAATTGATCCTACCTAGGGATATTCTATGCTATGGGTGAAATATAAAAACTAATTTCCTACTGATAATATAATAACATGTAAAGAAACCAATGGAGGAAAGTCTGTAAATTATGACACCTTATAACCTTCATAGGCTAGTGTAAATTGAAAACCCCTCATAACAGTTGGAATCCCTACTGTAACCCATAGGTATCACTCCAAAACCTTGATATGAACCCCTACACACATGCACAAACAAATAAGGACATAGTTTAGCTCCATATAAGGGAAGTTAGATTTCACTATGAACTATTACAACAAGTAAACCATAATATCACATATTACAATATGAAATGGAAAAGGAAATAAATTTACCATTAATATAATAACAATGGTACATAAATATATTATACCTTGATCATAGTATATAATCTCCTATAATCTCTTATTTCTCCTCTTCCATCGACTTATAGAAAAAATAGGCTCATTTGAGATGGAAGAGAAATTTTTTATGGTGATATTTTACTATAATTAGTGGGACATATCAATGTTTTGATATGATCATCTATAATATCCATCAACATTGCAATCTTCTTATATAATTATATAACACATGATTCTAAAATGGGGGGGGGGGGGACCTTTAATCATAGGGATTGCATTGATCCCTTCGGGATCTGCCAAAACCCTGAGGTGGTGGAAATGGTGGAAATGTTTGATAGATACTACTGGATAGATTATTTTAACAAATTAAGAGGATATAGTGATGATGTAGATAGGTAATTTTCCGTGAATTAAAAAAAAATGGAAAAAATAAATATGAGACTGTTGTTAATGTGCTTGAAATTTGTGTGACTAAAGGCATTATTATTAAGGTATCTAGGATGGGGTAGCATATCATATTTTTAGAATACATCTCCTATGAAGGAAGGCTAAGTATAGTTTATGTTTATAAATTTAGAATCCTATACCAACTAGAAACAAACCACACTTATAACTTGTAGATCCCATAAATGTGCCATACTTCCTCCTGCAACCCATAAATGGAATGATTTCCAAGGAAAAAAGGGGGTAAACATGAAATTTTATCCCATCATGGGCTCATTCAACTATTGTTTTACCATACTTTGGATAAGTTTGAGCACATATTCTTCTGGATTTTTTTTGGGCTTATATGCTTCTCTTTCCTATTAGCATCAAGGGACTAACTAATGACCTGGTTCTATGTAAATTCTAATAGCCTATGTGTCTATAGCTACCCATATATTCTTCCCTACATTTCCCCTAGGAGCATGTGCTTATTCAAGATACCTATTTTGAGAATGTTACTTCAAATTTCATTCATGGTACCCCAAGGGTGGTTTCGGTCAATCTAATAGGCATTCATTCATGCAAAGTAAATCCACATGATAACATTCTAATACATGTGTGGTCGCCATCTAAATATCTATATTTCTTTACTATTTACCCAACTTTTGTTTCATATTTAAGTTCATTTTGAATTTTTTCTATAACATTGATTACAAGCTTAATACATAAATATTTTGGAACCTTTGCATAAGTAAGCCATGAGAGAAAACATCTTGAAAGGGATGGTGTGCTAAACTTATAGTTGATTCCACATATTTCCACCGAGTTTATACTATGGTAACAAACATAATTTTCATCTCTTTCAAGTTTTATCATCGACTCTCGAATTGGATCATGAACTGGATCATTTTACATGGAAATATTTTGTTAACAAAAAATGTTACTTTGACTGCATAGCCATTATATAAAATAAAACATTGAATAAGAAAGGAGAAGACCTCTGAAATCTAATTTCTTAAATTTTTTCCTTCAAATACATTAATTAGGCATTGTCAAGCCAAATTTTTGTTGAGTCAAATTCAAAGTCATTTTTTTAAGAGACCCTTCTTAGGATCCATAAGGTTAAGAAACAAATAGCTATTTTGTGTCTAAATATATCCTCCATACAATCATTTCCTTCTCCCAAAAGTATTAACATTCAGCCCTCGAAGTTGTCCTCTAAAGAAAATATAATCAAGTCAGCCTTAATTACAAGGCTACAAGTCAGGTTCAAGTCAAATTGTTCATGTCAGCTCAAATGCATAGTGACTAATAATTAAAAAAAGACTACTATCTCACCATTTGAAGGACATAGGTGAAACATTCATTCAATAAGTAAGAAAAACTATTACATGACCATTAAATGGAGAGGAAGAATATCATCTTAGAAGACTATTATAAAGAGGACACCAAAAATGTGAATTGTGGGAAAAATTATAGGGAGTTCGAAGTTCCTTGTTGCGGATATGACTATTGCAAAATGAAAGCTGATATTTTTGAACCAGAAAGGTTGATATTTCTGAAGTAGGAGTGCCGACACTATTGAAAAAGTAGGGCTAACATTTTGAAGTTCAAACAAAAGGAGCGCAGAACCATAATTGTAGAGAAAATTGCAAGAGGAACATGTTTGGTTGTTGGAGTAAGTTTATTTCTTTAGTAGAAGAGTCAAGTGTGTCTCAGCCTAATTTAATCTACTAGAGAAAGAGTTGATTGGGTTTTCTCCTTCATAGGGGTTTTTCCCTTGTTATGCATGTACATATTGTTTTCTTATCTTCCAGATCTTCTTGTTGGAGTTAATTTGATGAAACAAACATTAGCATAGTCAACATATTATTTCACAAGTAAATTTCAAGATAAGAAAAATAAAATTGAAGAGTCTAACTCACGTAATTCCCTATATTTCTCACAAAAGGAGAGGTATTGGGCCTCATTTGGGTCAAAAAAATAATTTGGTCCCTTTAAGAAGTCTAAGGAAAATTCAAAACAAAAAAGAGGTGAAGGATAACAAGGAAAGAAAGAAGGTCTATTTGTTTTGCTTGTGCGTCAATTAATTTTTTGGAAATCTCACACGTATGGGAAGAAAGCTATCTATGTTCAGATTTTGAGCTAAAGAAGAGTAACATACCTAGTTATAGAGAGAAGCATTATTGTTTAGGTTACTAGCCTATCACCTGGTGAGTTGTCTTGATCAACGGTCCTGGAAGTAGTCCTTGAATTTATATGAGAAGAGAATTTTTTGGGTTTTTCCTCTATGGAAGGGTTTTTCCCTAGCTTGGAGCTTATTTTTGGTGTCCTTGTTTTCATTGTGATCTTATTTATTGGAATTGTATTGATGATGAACAAAAAATAATAATTATGATGATGAACTAACATTATATCACAAGAATTGTCAATATAACAAGTGAAAAAATTATAAAATAAACCTAATTTTCTATGCCCTACTTTTTTTCTACATCTATGTTCTTGGAAGATTTTCAATGTAGAAATAAAAATATTCCTGAAATCAAATGCAACACAAAATTAAATCCCACACTTGGTAGCCAAGAACTTGGTTAGATAAAGTTGAGCAGTACTCCGATGATTTTTTTTCGTGTATATGACTCCAATTAAAGTTAATATTTCAAATCTAGATATGCGAAAGAAAGTACCTACAAAACAAAGGAAGGAGGAAAAGTTAGATGCAATAAATGATTAATAAAATAGAAGAAAATTCATACCAGTTCCTTATTCCGAATTAATAGAGTAAGCTTTTCTCATATTTCCCTGCATGAAAAATTATAGTTTATGGTATTTTACTCAAATACAAACACATTGTCAAAGAAAGAAAAATACTACACGAATTGTTTTCATGGAAAAGTTTGTTATTTATTATAAAACTTTATCTAATTCCCACTCGGACAAGACATACAAGAAAAATATCAAATAAATTTTGTTGTATCACCTAAAAACTTACCATTTTGAGTTATTTACTTCAGATAATTATTCCAGTTCAAAATATAAATTGAAGGCTAGTAGTCCTACACATATTCATGAGACCAGTGAGGAAAACTTAGATTAAATTGGACCAAATATTAAATTATATTGCATGAATTAGTAATAATTAAAAATAATTGTGTGCATGAATACCTGAATGAGCTCCTCTTGGTTTTGAGAATAAATTGTTGCAGTAGTTTAATCTTGGAGAAAACCTCCCTTCACTCGACGAAGTAGCATTGAAGTCAACATTCACTTTGTTATATTGAGGATTTTTTTTTCTAAGGTTATCCAAATCCTAATTTATTCTCTATTGAACATGGCCAACCACGCGAAGGTGGAATCTCTCATGGCCCCTCCCCCCCCTCACAACACTCCCAATTAATAGTACCTATTCTATCTACTATATAGGAAATAGTTGAAAATAAGAAATTAAGATACATCAAAAAAAAAAATAATAGAAAAATTCATTCATTCATTCATCCATTAAATCATAAATCCACAAAATATTTCATCTCAATAAATTTTATCGCAAGAAAATATGTTTACATAATAGGAAACAATTTCATATACATAAAGATACATATAGAAATTATTCATTAACATATAACATTCATTCATTAATCATAGACACAAAATTTTCATCAAAAATATGTTTTCCTAATGTGTTATGTGATGTTTCTAATGGTTTTGTACTCATGACACTTTTAAGGTTGCCGCAAGATGGGTGGATCATCAACTAAAAAAAAAAAAAAAAAAAATTGGTATTTTTATTATTATTCATGAATAAAAATAGCATTAGAATTTTCTTTACCTCGTGCACTATTCTACATTATAATTTAAAAAAATAAACAACTACCACAATATTAAAACATAAAAGTGTAATTTTGTAGATACTTCTTATACAAAGCGTCAATACTATTCAAGAAAACCAATATTACCTCGCATCTTCACTAGTAGCATGTATGGCATCTATGCAGGAGTATGTTTGGAATTCATAGATGCCCCAAACGCTACTGGTGAAGATAGGAGGAAATATTGGATATCTTTATCAATATTGACGCTTTGTTTGAGAAGTATCTACAAAATTTTACTTTTCCATTTTGATATTGTGGTAATTGTTTCCTTTCTTAAATTTTTGAAGATTAGTTCTAGGTTTTTTCAATGTTTGTCATTTAGTTTTTAAACATGAGTCACTAATGGATAGTGAAATAGATGCTACAATGGTTGAACATTGTATTTTCCAAGAAGAGGAAAACAAAGGAAATATGGATATTCTAATATGTAAAATATGAAACAAAATCGTTCTAATATGGATATTCTAATATAGACAATATGAATACATGTATGAGATCCTCTTGGTTTCAAGAATAAATTGTTGGAGTAGTTTAATCGTGTTCCAGCAAAGCTCCCTCCACTCGACGAAGTTGTCCCGAAGTCAACATTGACTTTGTTATTGATTTTTTGGATCGAGGGTGTTTTTCTCCACGATTATCCAAATCCTAATTTATTCTCTACTAAAAATGGCCAACCACGTGAAGGTGGAATCTCTCATGCCCGCCGCAACCCCCCCCCCCCCCCCCCCTCACATTACTCTCAATTCCCTAGTACCTTGTCTATTTACTATATAGTAAATAGTTGAAAATTTGACATTAAGATACATAAAAAAAAATAGAAAACATTCATTCATTCATTCGTAAATCCACAAAATATTTTATCTCAATAAATTTTATCATTAAAAATGTGTTTACATAATATAAAAAAATGACATGTACATAAAGAGACATATAAAAATTATTAATTAACATATAAAATGCATTCATTAATAATTAACACAAAATACTTATGGGTTTAGGTGAATATATAATAGGGCTTTGTATAAAATATTTAGGGAAGAGTGTATTCGATGATGTTTTAGATGCTTAAAATGAGAAATTTAATAGCATTTGAAAATTAATAATTGCACATTTATCCTTCAATATATTAGGTCTCATCCAAACACATGCATGGGAATTGTTTTTGAAACTAGGCATCTGAATTGTTGCATTATTTCAAAAATACAGAAACAAATATTGATCATGATTAAATACTGAAATTCACTTTCTGAACTGGGTATCTGAGTTAAGTTTGAAAACACATTGTTAAAATATCAGACCTAGTCCGAAAACTACAATCAATGTGCTTGACTAGGAAAAAGCAGTATTGCACATACATATATAAGATCCTAAGTCCGAACATGACTATGAAATCCAAGACCTATGTTCGATGTATAGATCTTAATGATTAATATTGGATAAATATTTTCATATGTGTATGTGTGTGTGTTATGAGCATGAGACTTTTAATATCGATCAACCTAAGAAAATAGAGAATATGAATAACCTACAAGATCCCATACCCATGACGATATTTTAGCAAGATATTTTGAATATGCATGGAGGATAGTAAACTACCTTCATTAAACATATACTAATTAACATAGACTTAGTGTATCACTTGAAGCTAGACAGTCATGCAAATAGTGGAAAACTACAACTATTATAAATTTCCAAAATTTGAATAGAACCTCAGAGAAATATTATGAAATTCACTGATTATTGGGATAAATTACGAGACTAGTTGATACACTATCCCATGAAGCATCAATATTAGTCTCAATATAGACTATTCGACATTGTTTGAATGGTTCCTATATTAATTTCTACTATTTTTCTTGTAACTAATATATATATTGGTTGCATTTTCTAATATATATGAGTCTAACAAAATTCTAACGTATATTAGTTGTCAATTCACAGTAGTTTGTGATTATGATGACTCTTTATGCACACATGATTGTAATTTCCATGATGGGATGTATGAATTATCCTATGCACATTTCCCGTAAATGATTATAACCTTGAATGGGATAACATTGGTATATCATCACCTTCTCAAAATGACTCGATAGATGAAAAATTACCATGTCTGTAATCATCACTTCACATCATCTCATAGATGAATCCTTCTATAGATAATATGCATGAATTTTTGGCAGACCATTCCCTCTACCTAGCCTATGATTGATTGTGAGAAGTAGGGGATCTTGTCAACAAAGATATCTCAATTGTCCTTTATTCACTTGTTGTCAGAATCAATCATAGGACAGGTAGAGGGAATGGATTTTCATAAATTCATACATACAATTTGTAGAAAGGGTTATCCATGAGATACTGTGAAATGATTATAACAGGCATGGTAAATTTCCATATGTTGAGTCATTTTGAGTTGATGATGACAGACCAGTGCTAGCCCATCCAAGATTATTATAATATTTCACTGGAAATTTGGGGATGATAATTCATACATCCCACCATGGAAATTACATACATATGTACTTAAATTTTCGTCATAATCATAAATTGTTGTGATTAGGAATTGAAGTAGGAGTAGCTAGCACCTAAATTAAGAATGTAGTATTGTACAGTGGAGTGGGATAGGTATACAAATTAGTAGATGGTTGAGTTATCATGGACACCAATTGTGTAAAGGCTTAGTTTAACATGAGAATCTAATTATAGGCCCTTCGTGTTTGTAAAGGAACCATTGGCTTATACCACAAATTTATTAAATCCTCCCTGTATAAAAAAAAATATATGTTTATACAATATGAAACAAAACAATTCTAATTTTTTGCAATGGAAAAATCATAAATTTTTATTAGTATAGTCTAAAGTTACATGTGCACATGCCATGAGGCATTCACCCTCTTAGCAAAAAATGTGGTACTAAAAAAAGGGGGCTCTAAATAAACAAGTTCAATCATTTTTATCATCTTTCTTTATATTTTTTAACATGTAATTAGCCAGGATGTGTTGATATTGGCCCCCTTCAGTTTTTGTTGTCTTTGGTGCAATATTTCGTTTGGTTGACCTATTCCTACGAATATGTTTCTACAAGTGGGGACGAGCATCAACTGAAATAAGAAAGAAATGTTAAATTCATATTTATAGATATTGTTGTTACAAATGTTTTATTAATAAAAATAGTAGTATATAGTGTTCTTTACCTGCTTCAGGAGTGGAGGAAAATGAAATACTTTTGGCTGTAGCCATATGTTCCTCCTATTCTCTGGCCACATCTTGTACATGCTCTGGTGTATAAAAATGAAAGGTTATAATTAATACACCATTTGTATTTAAATGTTTTTAGATATATTCCAATATATATATATATTTTTTTTATAACACGTGACATATCAATGTTGGGCTTTATTAATTACTATTAAATGACTAAAACAGTACACATAAATTATCAATCCAGGGACGTCTTTTATTTCAATGACAATCGCATTGTCTGTTCCAATACACCCAATCAGAAGCAAACCTAATAAAGGAAATCGTTGTTGAAGTAAATGTTGGAAGTAAATCACTCATGCAGAAATAAAATGATCTACAAGATTGTAATCACACTTCAATTAATATGTTCTAGCGTGCCACATAACAATTATCCAGCTGGTATCTCTAATATTGTATGTGTAACAGCATACAAAATATTGAAATTGAAGCAGAGATATTCACAGCTGCAACGAAAGCAAAAACACCTCTACGGATACATAAACAAAATACAAACACATATACACAACTACCTTAATCACTGCAATCCTTGCTAAAGAGGAGGGCCATTCCTCCCTAGCAGGGCACGGGTAGAAAAATAACTTAACAAAAACTAAATCGAATAATGCATGTAACTGCAATAACAGGATAATCTGTATTAATATGAGAAAAATTACAGAGCCAAAGTAATGTTGTTCTCCGCTAAATTTTCGACCTCAAGGGCTGAGAAGTATATAGTGGTTACATCTCAGAAAAAATAAGGGATAGATCAGTCATGAGAACCTTATGATTCTCATGCTAATAGAAATAGAATACATAAGGTTATAACCACTTCTTAAATAAAATTATGACTGGAAAATTATAGATTACAATCAAAACCACCTAGAGGTTGTTATCCAAAAATACCATACTTAATAACTTCTACAGCGATCACAATAACCCACAACTGTAGAGTAATAGTTGGAGGATAGGTCAGCAACAGGAGTTGACGAGATCGAATCAGCAGTATAGCTGTAACAGCAAAGAGTAACAACATCATGGTGTAAAAATCTCACTGTAATAGGACACCTTAACTGCTCCTGTATGCCTCGTGCTCGGGATAAATTGTGCTACAAATGACATCTGGAAAGACAACACAAATACCATATATATTCTCCAAAAATTCATCCATAATTAGTCATAAAAAGGCATGATATATCATAATAATTGATGAAATGGAAGAGTAATGAAAATAAGCTGAAACAACACAAGTTAAGATATAAAGGTAAGAAAAAGAGGCAAAGATAGTCCCATTGGTTAAAGTCATGAGGAAAAATAGAGGAAACAAATGTAGGAAAAGTGTGCAAAACCGGCACCCAACATCTCCCCCCAACTGAAGCACTTGCATGTCCTCATGCAAAATCTCATCTCCTATGGGAATATCTCCGGTCCAGGTCGGTGACATCATAAGCATCAACGGTATCTTTGTCTGCAGATCTGTACCCCTGATTGGCCATCAGCTGTCGCACCCAAGACTCTGGTTCATACTTGCTATTCATAATTACTTTGATAATCCTCAATTATCAACTAGATCAAAGGAAACTCGAATCTCAATCCGAGCCACAAAGAACCAAGGGATTGTACTATCTATACATACGCTGGTACATGTGTAACAACCACCATGAAATTCTGGAATGAAAATGGATCCCCCTTCAGTAGCTCAGCACTACTGGCTTCCATGCATTTCAAACACCCAGTCAAGGCTCAACTCTTCATCATTGAGAACTGATTGAGGAAAAATTTCACAATCCTTCTTCTGTAAGTGGAAGTTGGTTCCTTTATCCTAGGAGTACTCAAAATTCTCCTGAACTCCTACCTTAACTTGGCAACCCGTCCTGGTTCTTCCTAGGCCCATAATGCCATCTTCTCCTGATTAGCATCCATATATTTGATGGCCAAATGCCACTCAATTTGATTCTTCATGAAGGACCCAAAATCTCGCAACTACATATCCCCTATATAGGAGAATACTATCACAACCATTTTCATATTCACATTCTCACAAATGATATTGTGTAAGAATAACTCACACAACAAGCTTTGTTCATCAAAATCAGAGGCACGGAAAACATCTAAAAATGTGTGAGTGGAAGAACATAAATAGGGTCTATCCTCCATAACAAATTCCATCTGGAACAAGAAGTAGCGTTCCCATAGAAAAATAGGATAGGATGGGGAAGGCCGCTTGCACCCCAAAAAATTGAGGGCAAGATCATGAAGTTTTTTCTTGTTTATGGTAAGATCTCGAACCTGCTGCTGTAAGAGCATTAATTGTTCCTCTTACTTCTTCAGGGCTTACTTCTTCTTATAATTCTCCCATCCTTTCTTCAACTCTTCTTTAATCCATCTTTCATGTAGGGAATCTATCTCCCTTCGATGTTCTTTCAGTGAAATCATCCCCTCCCGAAGGAATATTTCTTCCTGTTTCCACTTCTATAATTTGGAAATTAACAAGTTTTTCTCATAACTCCATCCCGAGATGGGACCTGGCGTACTTCTGCAAATAATATCAACATCAATAATGGGTGTAACAGTCTCTATTGAATGCGGTTGTTCCACCTCTACTGTTGGTTCTTGTGTAACAGTAGCTTCCTCTATGGATTCTTGTGTATCAGCCCCTTCGTTTCTACCTAGAGTAGCCTCTGTGTCCATTGTTATTTTCTTCTACAATCGTAATGGCCTCCACATGTTCTTGTGTATTGGGCTCTAGGTCAATTACTACAGGGGGCTCTGCTTTAATTGTTGGTTCTTGTGTAACAGCAGTATCCTTAGCAGGTTCTTGTCTAATAGCCTCTTGTCGTTATGTTTCTATTTCCATTGCGCTGATGTTTTTTCCAAAGACCTTATATCCTACCGTTGTTAGTTCTTGAAAACATGTCATGCATACAGACACCAATATTTCATTCCCCTTAGATAATCTTTGCTTCAATTGTTCATTTTCCTTTCTCAGATTTTCAAGTTCTAAAAATAGGACATGAGTTTCATCCTTACCTGATGAGGAGGGTTGTCTTTCTTCTTCTGATACTTCTGATTTTTTTTGCTTTCTGGCCATAGGCAAAGATTCTGTGGGTAGGCTAACTTTCATCCTCTGTTTTGGTCATCTATCCCCAATTGGTTCATCATTGGGTTCTTTCCCAATTCTGACTTTGGTAGGTCGAGTCTGGGTTTCTGCTTCTGCTTAACTTCTTCCTGAAGTCGTGGTCTGTTTTCCCTGGCTTTTCCTTGGCCTCTTTCGCTTAAACTCGTCCTAGTTCCTTCCTTTCTAGCCTAGGGAATCCAGCATGATCAATTTGATGAGTCCATGACTGGTCACACATGCTTCCGAGTGTGCTTCTGTCTTTACTGTTGTCGCCATATGCTTAATGTTCCCTAATAAGTAGAATGGAAGATTAATATTTTGTTGGTGTCGAAGGTGATTAAGTAGAGGGAAGTGATAGGTAAAATCTATCATAGATCTTCCCTCACAAGTGATGTATTGGATTAAACCCAAGGTGACATCTGCCCATCGCTGAGGGAGTGACAACCTGTCAATTCCTCTCCCTTTCTTCTCTAGTTTTTCTTCTCCTTCTAGGAAGTCTTCTTTCAAGGAGGGGTCATTGATTTTTTTGTTAAACCACCTCTGACCCTCTACTGGAAATGTAGTTTCTCGATAAATTACCTCTTTAGTCACCTCAATTTGAAGGCCCCTAACTTGGGTCTGATTGTTATTCAAATTCTGAGCGAATTTGATTGCCACCGCCTCGTCTGAGCCTTCTAGCTTCTAGAAATAATTAATCTATCCGGCGTCTCTAAATATATGGTGGGCTTCTACACTGTTCTGCAAGGTGTCCATAGAATTTGGCTCGTGGATGATCGCTGCTCCACCCATCTTGTTGTTGTTTTTGAATTTTCTTCTTACTGCTCAACCCATTGTAATGTCACTGCACTACTCACTTCTTCTTGGTGTATCTGCTTATCCCAATTGACGAGTTTGCAATGAGGATACAAGACGTCAGTTGAGGAGGTCAATGAGAGGTGATAGGTTTTACGGATTACCAAATCGTACCTCACACCACTATTCATAAATGTCTCATTATGGAAAGTAATGGGTTCTAAGACACATGCTCTTTCCAGCCAAATTTAGTCATCATTGGCATTTGTGCTATTAATTGGGTGCATGCAGATTTGATAGAGGTTTATGATTATGGATTTTTCAATGATTTCAAGATATATTTCCTCCCCCGCCTTAATGGTGACGGCTTCCCACGGCCGTCATAGGAATATCATTCCTTTTGCTAATAATCACCAAATCATAAATGATGACGTTACCTTTTGAATGACATACCTAAGGCGACGTGGAGGAATATTTCAAATTGGCAGCGTACTGCTTGCAGCGCTCATGTTGTTGTGTTTGGCTAGCACAATTATTGTTGTTATGGGATGAAACATGAGAAATAGTGTTCATGTCTGTCGGTTGTTACATGTGTAATAGCCAAGACAACCTTTAGATTAGTCTTAAAAAACATAATAATTAGGAGAAATTGGTACATAAATAAAATCAAATGAATACCATGATCTTATAAAATAGATCAGGAAGGAAAGATGATATTTCGGGAAGAAAAATATGGGTGTAACGGCCACCACAGGAGTGGTTTTAAGCGGATACAAACTGTCTGATTGCGCCCCGAAAAGAGGTTTTCAAAGTTAGATTTATTATTTTTGTTTTATTTTTTTTTATTTTTCTTTTTATTTTTTTTAAACAGGTGTAACAGCTGCCACAAGGGTGGTTTTCAGCTGCTACACGTATTGGAATTTTAGATTTCAGGCTGCACAGCAAAATGTTCCCCTCCTATTGTAACATGAAGATCAGAGTCTGCGGCAATGTTAATAAATGATTCCTTTGAAGAAGGTTGATGATATAACCTTAGACGGTGCCCATTAACCAGTAATGGTGTCTTAGCACTATCGATGGTGACCAATTGTACAGTCCCATTGTCAAAGACCATGTCCACTTCATAAGGACCTAACCATATGGTGCATAGCTTGCCTTTGAAATCCTTGAACCTTGAATCATACAAAAGATCCGAATCTCCTTTCTAGAACTTTTTCTTCTTAATAAAGCCATCATGTCATCTAGCTCTTTGATGCTAAATGATCTATGTCTTTTGAACAACAGCCAAATTGTTCTCTTCCAACTCATTGAGTTGGTTCAATCTTTGTGTCTCTGTCGTACTTAATTCCAAATTGACCTGCAATTTTGTTCTTAATGTCTTTATTTCAAACTTTATGGGTAATATAGGATTCTTACCATACACCATTTCATATGGTGAGAAGCCTGTAGTATTCCTCCATGTTCTCCTATAAGCCCACAGTACCTCTGGAAGTTTCTCGGCCCAGTTTCTTCGGTGGCTGGCTACAGTCTTTGTCAAGATTCCCTCAATGACTTTATTGGTGCTTTCCACTTGACCATTTTCTTTTGGGTGATATGGTGAAGTGATTTTGTGATGAATTCCATACTTTTCAACTAGATTATTGATCAAATGGGATGTGAATTGAGGCCCCCCATATGTCACTATCTCTCTAGGTATCCCAAAACGAACAAAAATATCTTCAAACAGGAAGTCTGAAACAGCTTGCTATGTTGCTCTAATTAGTGCCTTTGCTTCAACCCACTTTGTGACATAGTCAATGCAAACCAATATGTATGATTTTTTCTGCGATGAAGGATTAATTGGCCTCACAAAGTCTAGGGCCCATTTCTAAAATGGTTATATTTCTATATAAGGTTGTAACGACATCTTATCTGATTTCAGAGGTTGGCCATCCTTTGGAAGCTATCACATCCTTTCACAAACTTCTTGGCATCCTGGAATATAGTTGGTCAGTAGTACCCTGTTGAGAGTATTGATATCTTGTCCTTTTGTCAGTGAAGTGCCCTCCACAGGGTTCCTCATGAAAAGCCTTCAATATCTCAATTACCTCATCTTCTCTAACACATCGCGTAATCTGAAAATATGGCTCGGTGTGATAGATATTTCCTTCTATCCAGGAGTAAGTAGCACTCTGTTGTATAATCTTCCTCCTTTCCTTGGAAGACAATTGGTGTGGAAATTTTCCTGCAGCAAGGTAATTGGCTATATCTACATACCATGGTGAGTGAGTAGAGATGGAAAAAAGATATTCATCTAGAAAATAATCCTCAGTGGCGGTGCAGTCATCACTTATAATTAATCTAGAAAGAAAATCAGCAACTACATTATATTTTCCGGGTTTATCTAGAATAGTAATATCAAATTATTGTAACAGCAATAACCATCATGTAACTCTACCATTAGTAACAGGTTTGTTCATAAAAAATCAAACTGCAGCATGATCAGTGTGTACAAATACTTGATACCCGTTGATGTAGTGCCAGAATTTGTTGATAGCATGTACTACTACTAGGAATTCCTTCTCAGTAATAGTGTAGTTGAGGTCTGTTGGAGTTAAGTTCTTACTTATGTAATAAATGGCGTAAGGTTTCTTCTCCTCCAGCTGCCCCAAAACAACACCCACAGCTATGTTAGATGTGTATGCAGCGATATGAAAAGGAAATTTCTAGTTTGGTCCTTGTAAAATAGGTGTTGTTGTTAAATAGTTTTTTAACATCAGGAAGGCCTGCTCACACTTCCCTTTCCACACAAATTCCACATCTTTCATGAGTAATGAAAACAAAGGAGATGCAATCTTTGAAAAGTTCTCTATAAATCTCCTATAGTATCTTGTATTTCCCAAAAAACTGCGTACCTCTTTTGGAGTCTTAGGGGTCGAGATTTTTTATATTACCTCAATTTTTGTAGGATCTACCTTGATTCCATCTTCTAAAATGAAATTTCCCAACAAAATTCCCTCAGTCATCCTCATGTGGCATTTCTTCGTGCTAAGAGCAACATTAGTTTGTTCACAACGTTCCAGCACTTTTTCCAAGTTAGCTAATGTTGTCTCAAAGGCATCCTCATAGGGTGTAAAATAATCCATAAATATTTCAAGGCAGTCATTCAAAAGATCGGAAAAAATACCCAATATTTCCCTCTGAAAAGTTGTTGGTGCATTACAGAGGCCAAAAGGAAGGACTCTGTATGTAAAAGTACCCAATGGGAAAGTCAAGGTTGTCTTGTCTTGGTCTTCTGGAGCAATTTGTATTTGATTATATTAACTAAACCCATCTAGGAATGAAAAGATATTTTTCCCAGAGAGAGTATCCAAGACCTGATCAATGAATGGTAAAGGAAAATGGTCCTTTTGAGTAGCCTTGTTAAGCTCTCTATAGTCAACACAGAAGTCTCTCCATTTGCAACTCTTTTTTGGAACTGTGACAAGCGGAGACACCCACTGGTTGTCATAAATGGGGTAGATTAAATTAGCATTAAGGAGTTTCTACAATTATTCTTTCACTATCTCCTTAAGTGCGGGGTTCATTGAGTGTTGTGGTTGTCTAACTGGTTTGCAGTCCTCTTTAAGATAAATACGGTGAGTGCATAGGCTAGGATTGATTCCTTTCATATATGTATGGTCCCATGTAAATACCTTTTTGTATTTCTGTAACATTTGTATCATCAATTTGTTTTGTTCAACAATCAGGTTAGGATTGATGTTTAAACATTTCCCAGGTTTGATTTCAATGGTACTTCTAATAGTATGCAGATTGGTTTTCCAATGTTCAATAATTTCATCATCTACCTCATCTTCTTCCCCCAGATCTCTAATGGAGGCAATAGAGAGTAAATTACTAATAAACCATTAATTATATCTTCCTCTATTTCATCCTTAAAGTATTGTGCTTTTCCAAGCGTGAGAAGAGGTAGGGAAAGATCAAATTCAGGTTCAAATTTGTCCCACTAGGGACTACTCAAATCCATATGAGGTTTTTATGGGGGGTAAAGATTCAATTTATATGTGCCCTGCCCATCTGAGATCACCATAGATCCGGACCTACATCCTATATATGCGTCTGCAGTGGCCAGCCACGGTCTTCCCAAGATTAAAGGATGACCCCCCAAGTTGGATTTGGTTTGTAAAATGAGAAAATCAGCTGGATATTTCTAAGAAGCCACAGTGATAACCACATCTTCGATCATTCCCTCGGGCTTGACACCGGACCTATATGATAATTCAAGCACTGTGGGTGTAGGCCTAAGTCCATGAAGTCCTAGGGATATGAAGAGGTATTTAGTCATGACATTAATGGCTGCCCCTAGATCAATCAAAGTATTGGCTATAGGGTTGATTTTCAATATTGACAATCACTATAAGGTTCCCTGGGTCATTATATTTAGTCAAAAAAGGCTGATCAATCATGAGATTGGAAAATTTCCCCATGACATGGATAGTAGTTGGGTCTTTAGGTTTTCTTCTAGGCTTTTTGATGCATAGATACCTAACTATTTTAGAATAGATAGGTACTTACTTAAGAGCTTGTAATAGCGGAATTCACACATACAAATTTTGTAGTTCCTTGACGAATTCAGATTCAGGTTGTGATGCCGGCCCAGTTTCAGTTAGTCATTGAGGGTATGGAGGATTATGAATCCTAACAGCTGAGTCAGTTATCACAGATGCACCAATCTTGTTCCGATTGGCTATTGTAGAAACAACAGGTCCTCCCGAGTTGGCTGCTACAGATGTAATAGTAGGTGTTGTATCAATTGTTACATGTGTAACATCTACCTCAGAATCATCCATATCCTTTCTAGGTGACTCACATTCTTCGGTAATAATGGGAGTATGCTCAGGTCTAATTACTTTCCTTGATCGAAGCTGATCCTCATTAAGTCCAATAGGAGTAATAATATAATTTTGGAGGGTAACCAGAGCATCCATGCTCTAGGCTGATTTATTATTTGGATTGGGGTTAGGATGCACAGGTAATTGGGGTCGGACATAAGGTGTAAAATTTTGAATAGAAGGAATTTGTAATTGTTGTTGTTGTATTGGTAGTGCAGGGGGTACTGGACCTAGGCCATTACTTCTCTAGTTCTGATCCCAAGGATTGGGTTGTGATGGAGGATATTGCATTGGTGGAGGAGACGGCCACTGGTTCCATGGTGAAGGAAACTATGTTGAGGAAGGAGTAGGATACTGCCATGGGTATTGTTGAATATTATAAAATTTATTCCAAGGATAAAAAGAGGAAAAATCTGAAGGCATACCTATAGGTTGTGGCTGCGATGGTCTCTTTGATCCAATGAAATAAGAAGACTGGACATCCTCGCTTGATTCTTGAAGTACCGCCTTCAGTATGGGAAATTCAGGACACTGATTCATAGAATGCACCAACTCACAGATATTTCATAGGCTGACGCTATTCAGTCCACATTCTCTTTCCAAATGTTTCTTTTTGCATTAGGCACAAAATATAGATAAGGATGCTTCAACTTCATCTTTTTCTTTCTTAACTTGTACCATAGTGATCTGGGCAAAGAGAGTGCTAAGGAGGTTAGTTTTAAAATCCTCAAATAGATTTCTGATATCTGCTCTAGTTACTCCTCCACTCGTGGACTTCTGTATCCGGACTGAAGGGTCCCGAACTGAACTTTTCCCTTTGACCGATCCTCTTGAGCTACGCAGGAAAAGCTTAATTATTTTTTCAAACGGTTCTTGCAATATGTCCCCTTTTCCCAATAGGTTCAGATGCTCCAGACAATCATCTCTTGCACCTCTTAAGAATATTGGCTTTAGAATTTCTGGGTCCAAGTTACTGAGCTTAGACCTTTGTAAATTGTAGTGAATTAATCACTCCATATAGTATTCCAGGCTTTCCTCCTCCTTCTCTGAAATTCTGAAGATCTCGTCCTTCAAATCCCTAGTTCGACAGTAATCCTGATACTTAAAGAGGAAGGCCTCCCTCATGTCATTCTAGGTTCGAATCATGCCAACACCCAGTCTCATGAACCATCTTAATGTTGCTCCTTTCAAAGTAGCAGGGAATAATTTCAGCTTCTGGGCATCTAAAGTGTAGTCATAACCTCTACACTTCACATCGAATTCGAACAGAAAGGTATCACGGTCTTCAACAGCCATCCCTTGAAAGGATGGTAGGGATGATAAATGAATATTCTTCATAGGAGCCTCATCTCGTGTTACTACTATTTGGAATTCAAAATTAATAGAGCTATCTGTCTTGACATTCACGTCCCCCATGGCTAATTCTTCCTAATGGGATGAACTGACCTCGGAGAGTGTGTTGGAGATTGATAAATAAAAGTATCAGGTTTTTCTAGGACCAGTTGTTTAATAGCACTACTAGCGTCCAAATGATGATCAATTAAATGTTGTTCTGTAGGTCCCTGATGCTCCCCACTAGTCTCTCTGTGTCCTTCAATTCTCAAATCCTAATCAATGATTTTCCACTGTTATTTTGAATCTAGAGTCTTGACATCAGGAATGGATATGATGTTTGAAGGGTAGTGAGGTCTAGACACGGAAGACACTGATGGCCCAGGCTTTGATATGGTAGCTGCTTTCTATGGTCATTTCTTCCTAGTATCTCTGTATCACGTGGACTGTTCCTTTTCTTCCCTTTAGATCATATCTCCAAAGAATGTATTTCTTCCCAAATCAACACTCTTCTTTTCCTTCTTATGACCTGTCTTCCTGTAGTCAATAGAGTGGGGGGGGGGGGTGTTTGTAGATGTTGATATCATCCTAGTGGGTATCATTGCTGGCCCTATGTATCAATTCATCCTATAATTACCTACTTACAATAGTACGCCACGTTCTTTATAATGCATTGTTCTACCTCTGGCCTACTAACGATCAGATAGTTGAAGACACCCTAAACGAACACCCAAAAATTCAAACTTCTATGTGTCCCAAAAAGACATTGGTGAGCCCACCCAAGTTTGTTAGAGCAATGCGTAGGTTCTTACATCTCGTCTTACCACCTGGCAACTGTGTCGTTGGAGACACACTAAAGAAAAAAATGCCCAAAAATTCACATTCCTAAGTGTCCCAGCAAGACATTGGTGAGCCCGCTCAAGTTAGTTAGAGCGTTGCACATGGTCTTACCTCTCATCTTACTACCTAGAAATTGTGTCACTGGAGACACTCTAAAAAAACACATGGAAATTTCACCTCTAAGTGCCCCAGTGTAGCATTGGTGAGCCCGCTCAAGTTCATTAGAGTGTTGCGCAGGTTCTTACCACTTGTCATACTGCTCGGAAATTGCAGACTGGGTACACTCTATCTTCTAAGAAACAACTCTGATTGATTGTATCATCACTGGCATCCCTAGAAACGGTGCCAAAATGTTGGGCTGTATTAATCACTATTAAATGACTAAAAATGTACACATAAATTATCAATCCAAGGACATCTTTTATTTCAATGACAGTCGCACTGTCTGTGTCGATACACCCAATCAGAAGAAAAACCAATAAAGGAAATCGTTGCTGAAGTAAATGATGGAAGTAAATCACTCACGCGGAAATAAAATTATCTACAAGACTACAATCACACTTCAATTAATCTGTTCTAGCGTGCCACACAATAATTATCCAGCTGGTATCTCTAATCTCTTATGTGTAACTACATACAAAATATTGAAATTGAAGTGGATATATTCACAGCTGAAACAACAACAAAAAAACCTCTACTGATACATAAACAAAATAAAAACACATATACAAAACTACCTTAATCACTACAATCCCTACTAAAGAGGAGGGCCCTTACTCCCTAGCAGGGTGCAGGTAGAGAAAGAACTTAATGGAAACTAAATCAAATAACGCATATAACAACAATAACAGGATAATATGTATTAATATGAGAAAAAATACAAATCCAAAGTAATATTGTTCCCCGCTAGCCTTTCAACCTCAAGGGCCGAGAACTATATAGTGGTTACATCTCAGAAAAAAGCAATGAATAGATAATTCATGAGAATCTTATGATTCTCATGCTGATCAAAATAGAATACATATGGTTATAACCACTTCTTAATAAAATTCTGATTGGAAAATTATAGATTACAATCAAAACCGCCTAGAGGTTGTTATCCAAAAATACAATACTTCATAACCTCTACAGCTATCACGATAAACCAAAACTGTAGCGTAACAGCTAGAGGATAGGTCAGCAACAACAGTTGACAAGATCCAGTCAGTGGTACAGCTGTAATAGTAGTTCTCCAACGAGTCTATAACAGCAAAGTGTAACAACATCATGGTGCAAAAAGCTCACTGTAACAGCACACCCTTAACTGCTCCTGTATGCCTTGTGCTCAGGATCTTTTGTGCTACAAATGACATCTAGAAAGACAACACAAAGACCATAGATATTCTCCAAACACTCATCCTTAATTAGTCATAAAAAAGGCATGATATATCATAATAATTGATGAAATTGTAGAGTAATGAAAATAAGCTGAAACAACACAAGTTAATATATAAAGGTAGGAAAAAGAGGCAAAGCTTGTCCTATTGATTAAAGTCGTGAGGAAAAATAGCGGAAACAAATGTAGAAAAAGTGTGTGAAACTAGCACCCAACAATCAGTTCAGTACCTAGCTAAACATTAGTCTCAAGATCAGACACTCCACTATCAGTAGGCTCATATGTTGTATGTACAGTGCTTGCCTGCTTTTTACAATCAAACACGTTACTTTATGGCCAAAAAATAATAAACAATAGATTGTACAAGTAATTATTTATAAACTTTATTCTTTGCTTTGATTTTATTGTGTTATGTTCAATGTTGGGAGATTGTGAAGACACCAATATTGTCCTATCTTCAACCATGACTTTATAGTCGTACTTGAAAGAAATTTCTAGGTCTTCCTCCATGGGAGCCTCTTTGAATTGTGTGCCCTGCAATTTTTCATTAGAACATGAATTTTTCTTCTTCCATGATATTAAATTAAAATTGTTAACAATTTATAATTTGGATCCAATTATTTTTTTATATACTTACAATTTTTGTGGCCAGTTTCAAGTAACCACCACAACCCAGATGATGTTTCCCATTTTTAGAGATTCTAGCATATGTGGCTTTGGAAGTATCTAGGAGCATATATTTAAAATTTTGAAAAACTTAATTAGATGTCACAAGATGATAAAGCATCATAGTTACATTATTAAACGTGCCTCATCCTTCCTAGTCCAGGTGGATCCTTCCCTCCTTTTCGAAGTGCCTTTTAATGTGCATATTCCATGAGTTCTCTCCACTCCATCTATGGAATCGATGGAGGGTGCTCATGCAACCTGGTTGTTTCCAATTGAGACCTATACTAGTCCTACAAATATTTTAAATGTAGACATTCCTTTGAGGTAACTCCACATTTGTTGAACTTATCATCAGCAAACAGACAAATCGTCCTGTTAATAAGTTCCTCTTTTAACTTGGAACTTTGTGATTTCCAATTTCTGCGAATGGTCAGCCAAAATATTTCCAAGGTTATGTTTTTTCTTTTTCTAAGTCTAATTTCTATTTATAAAAACCTATAGTACATGGATTGTCTGGCCTCTGGAGTTGCTAGAATAGCCAATTACGGAGGCATTTTTATGCAAAATATAAAAGAAGTGACTGCCCCAAAAGGGGAAACTAGCCAAATTATTTTTACTACAGGTGCCCACCACGGGGAAACCAACTTCATACAAAAAGAAGTGATAAATGTAGAGAATGTCTACGAGCATCATAATAAACTGGAAAAAGAGTCCCAAACAGGAAATAAACCTTAAGAATTAGGTTTCATTTCCCAGGGGAGGCGTCTCCTCCACAATGAGGCACCTGTACTCCTCAGTGTCATCAACATTCGTGTCACGAGGTGCTGCATGTTCAGTAATGCTAGCGGTGCATGCACTGCCCAGGCCCCCATCATCACCCGACCAGCCTTCATTGTTGATGTCTCTACCAGTGCAACCATTTCCTGTGCTACCTTTGCTTTTGCTCTTGAAGGCGGGAGCGCCTTGAATGACTAGGAGAGCTACATATTTTCCCAAAGGCAGCAGAGGCGTCGAATATGTAGTGGATTTTTTGTGCAATGTCCTGGGACGAAGGATCTCGACATTGTATGCTTCCTCCTTAGAGTTTATAGAGATTGTGGCAGTGATGTGAGGACGGTCCAGGGTGCAGGTGTAATGAAATTGAGCAGAGTGTGAATTCACTAGGGAGGGCAACGTCTCCAAGTTAGGCAGTGGCAGGGAATAATGACTAGTGGGGAGGTGTAGCGGTAGGGAGGTAATGCAAACAAGAGTTAAGGAGTGTGACTGTCTTGAGGCCAAGTCTCGGCCTCTACCGCTGTAGGTAGAAGGGTAGCGCCCATAATAATCCTATAGCGAGGGAGAGGAAGAGTCAGAATGGTTGGAAAGCGGAGGACTGGACGCCCTGCCATGCCCATTGTCGCGACAACAGTGCATACGATGGCATCTGGGCATGGTGGTGCTAGTGGAGGTGCAGTTGAAAGGCTGAGACCACGGGGCCAGAAGAATAGAAGGCTGAGAAGCCGAGAAAGCAGAGGACCGAGGAGATGAGAGATCAGAGGACAGGGGAGGCTCGGAAACGAAATTCAAGTTGCAATGAAGGTTGTGGGAGACGTGGAGGCCAGGAGCAAGGTCAATACAACAAAATAGACTGCATCACCTCCCTATGGGCATTCTAGAGAGCGGCTCTGAGACCACATAGGGACAGATATAGCTCGAGGGCAATGGCAATGGAAATGGCAATGGAGGAAGGCTTCTACTCGGAGACATTTTGAAGAATGAAGGAGTGCATCGACAGTCGAGCGAATGAAATGAGCTTCTGTGGGTGTAGTTGGCATAATTAAAATCTTGTGGCTTGAGCCCATGCATGACCATGTGGCGGAGCCATGTGTCATGCCATGGGCTCGTCGTATGCCAGCCATCAATGGTCACCCACATCCAGGATTTCTAAGGTTATGTTATACAAATGCGTATAAAACATATAATTTCCTGCAAAATGATATTATCATTAGCTTAGAATAATCACAGACTATACGTTAATTTCATTGATGTTGTACTTAATATTTAAAACACTTCTTAAATACTTGGAAGTTTCTCTATTTTCATAGGGACATTCTCATCATCTACCAAAAACGTGATAGATAGTGATCTTGTGCTAGTAACATGGGAAGATCTATGAAAGCTCATTTCAAATTGAGAAATTGTATCATGCTTTTCATCCACGACATCATGTGTAGAACCCGACATACATTTTTAAAGGGGTGCAAATCCTATTATGGTTGGTTTAACAGTTATACCAGTCTCAATGACCAGTGACTCACTCATAGGTGGAGCATCGATGCTAATACCAACATCAGCCCGACCCATAGTCATAGCATGAGCATCAAACTATGCCAAAAACTCTTTTAAAAAAAATATATATATAAAGGATGAGATAACTAAATCATAAATAAATAATTGGGATAAATAAATGAGTTGCTCACCCCATACCGACGAACTTTTTGCAACAAGTTTTTGATTTCTCCTTTTATCTCATATTTATGAGGCTCAATCAGAACTAAAGAATTAAGTTTATCAGTTTCTTTGAAATTAAGCTTCCTTATTGCTTGCATTGGATCGATGGGCATAAAAATTGCATCATTAGTAACCTCTTCCTCATGAGCATATGTGGAATGAACTAAGGTTGGTGCCTTCTCCTTATCACCATGTTTATCAAATAAGTGTAATTTTCAATTCATCCACAATTAATCATCATTATATTAATAAAAGAACCACTATTGACATATGTCTAAATTTATATAGAAACATTGCGTAGTAAATGAAAATCATAACATACAATAGAAATTGCTTACAATTTGGGTAAAATTGAATACATACCATGCCCATAATAGCAATATTTGTATTTACTCTATTCAAATTTTAATCAATGAGCAACTCTTCCCCCATATCTATTGATTTAATGGCACATATAAATACACGGTTTCCTTCATGTCCCTCAGATATGCAATTCGATTGATTATTTGTAGTGATAGGTTGTGTATTATTTATAAACCCTACAATAATCCCTATTTCCTTTGCCCTTCCATCAATATACATAGTTTCACCTTGATTTTCATCATTGTATTTTAGTTGTATATAATTTACAACCACTCGATATATTTGCATGCTTTTTGGTATATTGGACTAGTCGTACCCAATCATTAAAGTTGTAATAGGGTTTGGCATGATGCATCAATTCAATTAATCCATTGTAATATACTTTTATGCCATCCATTGAAAATAGCCCCAAACCATGTAATAACGACAGGGAAATGTGGTATATCCTTTCATTGACAAAAAAATCAATGTTTATTTCAGGAATATCCTTTGGTATCCATTGTCTCAGTAGATGTTTGTACCTCAAGGGAACCTCGATGTCATATATGCTCTCATTATCATAAGAACATGACCCCCCTTTAACGAGAAAATTTTCCATGAATATATGGAATTTTCTTCTAATCTTTTCACCTCTAGTTGATATTCTCCTGCTAGAAGACATAGCAGGTGTTTGATCAATTTCTTCTATCCTACCTAACCTTCCATCACTCAACAAAGATAGATCTGATAAATTCATGTTTCATTGAATGTCCTATAACACTCCATCAAATGAGAGAAACTTTTAGCGAGTGTCATAAGGGATGTTGAGAAACGTCTTGATGAAACCATAAGAACATTATATTAGTAAAAGCGAGTTGTAAGGAAGTTATTTGAGTTTAAAATATTCAAGTAATATTTAAAAACTTGAGAAATTGAAAACCTATTCACCCTAACCAATTAACTCACTTGGTAACTTGAGAACTAAACATAATCTGATAGCATTTAATCTTCCATTACAAAAAATTACCTACATACTTCGATATGTTGAAGAATGTAACTAGTTTTTGTGGAATAAAAGGAAAAAAATTTAGATGTCGAGGTTGTTACGATTTGTAGCTTGGGAGGTACTCCAATACCTGGGCTACAGGTTTTTTGGAGGAATTGGCAGGTTTTTGGGCTAATAACTAAAGCCCTTGGTATTTTCACCCAAGTTGGAGGTTATGGAACCATGAGAAACTTCGATGATTTGTCACTTAGAGGTCTTATAGGACTTTGAGAGGAACCGTACGCAATGGAAATCATCTAAATCTAAGTTGTCTATGATGATATTTTCATTTTTCTATATGGTTGTTCGTTTTGCACATGATTTGTTCAAGTCAAATTGTGTAATTGTATGAGTTGTCAAGCTCACAACAACACATTAGATGAAGCCCTTGAGAAGTCTATCAATTAGAGTGAGGAGAAGCTACATTATCACCAACCCAAGTGCAATTCATCATGTGGAGAGTATCTAAACTAACCACAACCTAAAGGAGTCTTGCCAAGCGTAACAGGTATTTTTGGGTCTTTTTTGTCTCTATTTGTAATATTCCAAAAATTTAGCCTTCAGCTAAATGGAATATTATAGTTTGTTTTATCACTAGGTAGGTGATTAAGTGGGTAAGGAGGCCCATAAATATCATTAAGAGGAATAATAACACTCCTAATATGAAAGGAGGAACAATAAGCAGCTGGATTAAGCACCTTTGGGTGTGAATTGGAGGGGATACATGTTGAATAGGTCAACTTTGACCAAATCAACAACGTTGTCATGGAGGAGTGGCATTTATGATGAGACAGCGCAGTTTTAGTGGAGGAAAACTTGCATGAGCTTAGTGGAATTTATGGATGGGACCCAATGTGAGAAGGCTCACACACTATATATGGAGGGGATCTCAGCCATTTTTATTCATGTTTTCAGATTATTATTTTAATATTGGTTTGTTTAGACTTTGCATCCTTTAGTTGTTTAGGGGGGTTTGCTTTGTTGTTTAGCACAAGGGTGTTCCTGATCAAGAATCCCTACCTCATCCTCAAGGAAGGAGAGTTTCATTGGGCTACATTTCCTCATTCTAGCATTCAAGCAAAGCTACCTCCTTCAGCTACAACACAGTTTCTGTTTAGAGTTGGGTTGTGTTGCAGGGTGCAGCAAAGGAGGATCACATAGAACCAATTCTGGGCTTGTTTTTCAGTTGAGAGGTAGCCTATCCATTCGAGGATGAGAAAGGAGGGCTCCTGGGAATATTTATATATTTTTGGCATCATTACAACCATATACCATCCCTCACAGCACATTTTCAGTCCAGATCTGCATTATTTTTTGTGGCAGTTGCTGGAAGGGTTCATTAAGCTCATCAGGAGGGTCTATTTCTGAATGGAGGGATCAACCTTCTATTGAGGAATACCATTGGAGGGGGATATTATCATTTCATATCTGTCATAGCCTCATTCTATTCAGTTCCAGGTTGCAGTGACATATCAACCCTAGGGTTCTTTGTCACATTGTATATTTTTCTTGGTATTTCTAGCAATCTTTTCTGGGTTGGCTAGAAATCATGTATTAGAGCCCATATATTCTTTTGTGGGCATTGATTTTGTATCTATCAGCCATATTCCATTAATTTATTTTTACAGTAGCAACTACACTGATATAAACAATGTGTCACTGCTTTCCAACATTCTATACAGTAGCAGCAAATCATGTGCTTATTGATATGATCATGGAAGGCTTGTTCTTATTGCTTGAGTGGCTTGACCCTCAAGATATTTTTGTATATTTATGCTGATATATGAATAAAATTATGGCTGCATATTGATCCATCTTATGATATGTTCATAGTTGTTTTTTTTTACATTATTATGTCTTGTATTGCTGCTATTTCCATTTTGGAATATTACAGTGGTATCAGAGCATAATCTTGGCTCAGCCTATGCATTCAAGACATTATGCCATTAGGAGAAGCTTCT
The DNA here is from genome assembly GCA_034641835.2 of Pinus albicaulis. NCBI lineage: Eukaryota > Viridiplantae > Streptophyta > Pinopsida > Pinales > Pinaceae > Pinus > Pinus albicaulis. The sequence continues at coordinate 804,496,709 of CM076581.1, read as the reverse complement.
CATATAAAGGAGAATTTTTATAGAAGAAACAAAGGCATGACTCCATTATTTTTAGAAATGAAGGAAAAGAGGCTCTCCCAGCTTCTTTTTCAAATTGTGAAAAATATCAAGGAAGATATCAAGGAGATGAAAAGGGAGAGGGGTAGAAAATTTCCAAGAGGGTTTGAAAGTGAAGAAAGCCCTAAATATTCACATGATGGGTGTGAGAATTTAGCTACACATGCATACCCACAATTCATTTTATTTCCTACATTCACTACAAGAGAAATGGAGGAAGAAGATGCACCAAAGGAGGAGACCTTGAGGGACTATCTTCAGGAGCATGAGTCTCAATCTTGGAGATTCAAAGAACACTTAGACTTCCAAGGGTTTTGCCAACTCAAGGAAGACATAAGATCCAAAAACCATGACAGAAGAAATATTGGTAGAATATTTCTGCCTAACTTTGATGGATCATCAAAGTGCATAGCCAAGGCTTGGGTGAAGGAGCTAGATTCTTATTTTCAGCTACACCAAGTTTCAGAAAAAGGAGGCCATTAGAGTAGCAACGCTGCACCTTAATGGTATGGACCATGATTGGTGGTTTTATAGTTATGCTTCATTTCATCATGCAATTGTAAATATTTATGCAGTGTTCACTAAGAAGATAGTGAAAAAATTTTATATTAAACATTGTAACACATCTTTTGTTGAACCCAAAAATTCAAAACCTTTGCATGAGTTGGAGGGATCTATTTTACCAACCCCACTCCATATTTATATTGAAAGGGATAGAAACATGTATAATACCTTACCAAGGGAAATATCCCCACTTCTTGAAGAGCCCTCTTCTATAGATGAAGACATGGAGATTCCTCCTTCAAGGGAAGACCAATATCTAGGGTCTCTCATTGATGATGAGGCATTCTCACATATTGATGAAGAGGATGAGCAGAGAAGAGCTAACAACGTTATACCATTAGGAGAATATCCATTAACACATGGAGGTGGAAAGGGAGCCATTGCTTACATTGGAGGATCCCTTGTGTCCTTGCAAGGAGTTCCAAATGATCTAACATGTGGGAACCAAAGCACAAATCCGGAGCAGCATGTATCAGTTATTGTGGATTGTGAGTCTTGGTAGATGGAAGGAGAAGCAGAAAATAAGGATTAGCATCAAGGGATGATGAAAATTCACCCTTATCTATTTTAGGAGGTTTTTTCCTAGAAGAAGGAGATTGTATTACGCAGTGAAAGGAGGGACAAATCAGTCCACTCATATATACAGTCTACTTTAGATCTTGATTTCTCACTACATGGTGGCATTCCACCTGGGAAGCCACCAAATCTATAGCGAGTGAGAGACATCTTACCATTTGGTTCATCACTCTTATATTCCAGGGGGGTGAATACCTTGGAGTGGTCTAGTACAATGCAGAGAGTCTGGGATAGACTCAAGGAGGAGGGATACACTCTCCCATTTTCAGCATTACCTACTCTCACTACATATTTTTCATTGACATAAGTTGTTGCAGTGATGGAGGATGGCACCACCATGGTGCAAGGAAGGTTCTCCATGGATTTGGAGAAACAGAGGGTACTTCCCTTGAGGAAGGAATCCTCCATATATTGGAGTAGATGGAGGCCACTCATGCTTACATTGGCCAAGTTCAGGAAGTTCTTTTTGGATGGTAGCTTCTCATGGGAGGCCAACTTCCAAAGGCCACCACTTCTACTTGAGCATGAGAAGCTACATGATGGGCATGAAAGAACTTTGGAGGATGACCTTGGCATGAGGGATGTCACAGGAAAAGACAACAGCATGTGGGGAGCTTCACATTTCAGAACTTTAGCATTGTCCCTTAGGAGGATTGATCCATATTGGAGGTCTCAACTTTTGATAGAGTACTCCAAGGATCTTGGTGCTTGCATGATTCTTGATGACCCAGAGGGAGATGATAGATACATGGTGGATGATGAGGTCATCTATTCTTAGGGCAGATTCTTCTTGGCTAGATCTTATGAGCTCAAGGAGAAGCTGTTACATGCAGCACATATGGACCTTCTTTCCATGCACATTGATGCATATCATTCCTTAATGGAGGATTTCAGTCGGGAGGGAATCCAGCAGGATGTATATCATCATATGGAGATATGCATAGCTCGAATGATGATGGAGAGGTTGTCACAACAACTTCCATACTCATTGAGAGTGAGGGAGACCTTTCAGTTGAGACAGTTCAGCTCAATGACCAAAGTACATAGTAGAGGATGTACATTTATGCATTTTGATTTGTACTCCTTTACTTTTTGTGAGCAACATGTTGTACCAAGGAGGATCATTCCTTCTTGTATATTGTATTGTGATGTACTTGAGGACATTTGCAGCATTGATGTTGGCAATTCTATTGGTGGTTTGTGGGAGATGCCACATGATTCTTGGTGTGCACCATTGGCACCAAATTTTACTTTTATGATCCCATATTGTAGGATGATTGTGGCAACAAAAAATTGGCTGAAAAGACACTTGTTATACTTTTTTCTGAGGCAAGTAGGGGATGCACTATGCTGGTTCCACATGTGGAACTATGAACCACCTCCCGGTTGTCATATGGAAACTTTTTTTTATTGGGTTTTGCTTCCATATATTAATGATGTTCTTATTCTTATGAGAAGCATTGTTAGGAGGATGGCCCAAGAGTTAGAGGTGCCCATTGGGAGTGTGATTCTCCCTACTTCATATGTTACATGTTTTAGGAGAAACAATGGGCAAACCATGATTTCCACACTACATCTCTTGTCTTCATGTGGGAGGAGCCATTTGAGAACTTGAGTTCTTGGGAGAGGCACTTCATGGATGTTTTGATTGGTGGCGTAACTTGGGACATTTTTGGGGACCATAATATTTCAGCAGAAGATCAGCAACAACCCCATACATATCATAAATGGAGAGAGAAACAACATGGCTGTAAAAATCTAATCTCTCCATACAGCCCCAATACATTGCATGAATCGAGGGTTGAGTGTTTCTTTGATGAGCTACCTAGGATGGCTCATTTCATTTTGATGATGGCATGGGTATGGGAGTATCTTATTTGGATGGAGATCCCCAATTTTCATAATCTCACTTACATTGAGGAGGCCATTGGACAACAAGAATTTTTCCACTTACGCCTTCCACTTTATCATGATGTGAGCCATTTTGTTTTGCATACTTAGGAGGAACCATTGGGGGACAGATTTATTGCAAATTATTTTGAGTTGTGGTGGGGACTATTTGATGAGGAGGCTACAAGAGGAAGGAGGGAGATTTTTTTCATATCCTTGTAGTTTCTTGAGGATAAGAAACATTTTGGAGGGGAGGATTGTAATATTCCAAAACTTTAGCCTTCAGCTAAATGGAATATTATAGTTTGTTTTATTACTAGGTAGGTGAATAAGTGGGTAGGGAGACCCATAAATCTCCTTAGGAGGAATCACAACACTCCTAATGTGAAAGGAGGAAGAATAAGTAGCTGGATTAAGCACCTTTGGGTGTGAATTGGAGGGGATACATGTTGAATAGGTCAACTTTGACCAAATCAACAACCTTGTCATGGAGGAGTGGCATTTATGATGAGACAACGCGGTTTTAGTGGAAGACAACTTGCATGAGCTTAGTGGAATTTATGGATGGGACCCAATGTGATAAGGCTCACACACTATATATGGAGGGGATGGCAGCCATTTTTATTCATGTTTTGATATTATTATTTTAATATTGGTCTATTTAGACTTTGCATCCTTTAGCTGTTTAGCGGGGTTTGTTGTGTTGTTTAGCACAAGGGTGTTCCTAATCGGGAATCCCTACCTCATCCTCAAGGAAGGAGAGGTTCATTGGGCTGCATTTCCTCATTCTGACATTCTAGCCAAGTTACCTCCTTCAGCTATAGCACATTTTCTATTTAGAGCTGGGTTGTGTTGCAGGGTGCGGCAAAGGAGGATCATATCAAGCCAATTTTGGGCTTGTTTTTCAGTGGAGAGGTAGCCTATTCATTGGAGGATCAGCAAGGAGGGCTCCTGAGCATATTTATATATCTTTGGAATCAGGCCAACCATCTGACATCCCTCACAGTGTAGTTTCAGTCCAGAACTGTGTATTTTTTGTGGCAGTTGCTGGGACGGTTCATTAAACTCATCAAGAGGGTCTATTTCTGAATAGAGGGATCAACCTTCTATTGAGAAATTCCATTGGAGGGGGAAATTATCATTTCATATCTATCATAGCCTCATTCTATTCAGTTCCAGGTTGCAGTGACATATCAACCCTAGGGTTATTTGTCACATTATATATTTTTCTTGGTATTTCTAGCAATCTTTTCTGGGTTGGCTAGAAATAATGTATTAGAGCCCATATCTTCTTTTGTGGGCATTTCTTTTGTATCTATCATCCATATTCCATTAATGTATGTTTACAACAGCAGCTACACTGATATAAACAACGCTGTCACTGCTTTCTGACATTCTATACAGTAGCAGCAAATCATGTTCTTATTGATATGATCATGGAAGGCTTGTTCTTATTGCTTGAGTGGCTTGACCCTCAAGATGTTTTTGTATATTGTTGCTGATATATGAATAAAATGATGGCTGAATATTGATCCCTCTTATGATATGTTCATAGTTTCTGTGTTTTACATTATTATGTCTTGTATTGCTGCTATTTCCATTTTGGAATATTACACTATTCCAAATTTTTGCTCCGAATCATCATTTCTCTTTTTGGCAAGATATTATATAGGAGAAATATAGACACATGGAAATACATTGTTTAGGACTATTTTATGCAATAATAGTAAAGAAAACTCAACACAAATAGTATTACGACTACTAGTATGTGCTACAACTAAAGCATTATCATATGAGTTACAAAGAACTACAAATAACTGAGTTTGAATAGGATTGAAGTGTCTAAATTGTTGATATAGGGCTTCGTATGAAGTATTTCTTAATGAAGACACAGTGAGTGGATGTAAATCTAGAAATTCAGTCAGAGGTGGGTATTTCTTTGGAAAATAATATCTCTAAATGAAACTCGCAGTATTGTTTGTGACCCTAACCCCTTATCATATAAAACACTAATAAAGTACTGGGAAGGAAGAGGTTCATGGTGTTAAAGAATGTAACTAGTGTTGGTCTTCATAATTGTATTTGTGAAAATAAAGAAAAATAATTTTTATTATAAAATAAATTTGACTTATTAACGCATGGGTTTCATGCTTGTTTCATTGATCAACAGGTCAAAGCCTCCATTATAGGCTTCTAGGATTATATATTAATTCATTATAATTATTATTATATGATAGGCCCTTCTTGGAATATTTGTATCAATAAAGAAAATTATTTTCTCCTCCTCCACCAAGTCAACTTCCCAATCATTCAATTTATCCTCAAACAATTTAATAAGTTGGACTCAAACAACTTGATAAGTTAGGCTTATGTTGAAGATTTGAACCACTATAAATACACAAGTGAATTCAGCCTATTGAAGGGTAACAAGGAATTTAATCTATAGTGCAGAATAAAGAATAAAAATAAACTAAAAACATATCATATGCCTAAAAGAGAAGTAAGCCAAGTGAAGGACTGAAGCTAGTAATCCTCTATCTAAAGCTATGAATTTTTCTAGAGTATTACATGGAAACAAATTATAGGAGACTGAAAATTGTATGAAAGATGAAGAAATAAATTGAAACTCTACTTGTGATGCTTATCAATTTCACTTAGTTATGTAGGGTTGACTTGGTGGATTAAAGGAGGTCACTTATCTTAGTATAGGGTCTTGTCTCAAATTAATTTGAATCTACTAGTAGAAAAGTTTGACTACATTTTCCCCTTGTTAGGGGTTTTACCCTAGCTAAGTGCCTACATATCATGTCCTTTTTTGTTTGTGATCTTAATCTATTAGCATTATTCGTCATGATAAGAACAAGATAACTTAAAAAGAATAACTAATAATTAAATGTCACAAGATATATGGAATGTATAGTAAAGGAAATTGAAATACAAGGAACCAAAATGGTGTGATTACTCCCTCAAGAGGAAATATTAAAATTTTAGGCAAATGATGAAAATGATCTCCTATAATTCAGGGGAATTATGTAATCCTAGGAACCTTGCATCAATTATGGATTTGATGAAAGAATAAAAGGCTCAACTCCTCCTACTTTAAGATACCAAATTGGAATATTTTGAAATTTTGCATAAATACAATAACATTTGACATCTCAATTATGGTTTGGAAACAAGTTATATGGATTTATCTATGGGAATTTATACCCTTTGGAATTCTTCTCTTTTAAATTTGAATCAATTTAGTTATTTTCATCATTTGTTAGTGAAAAGTCTCTATCATCTCTCATTTAACAGTATTTCAATGTAGTTAATCTTTATGTGCCTCTAATTTATCAATAGGAAGTAGAATCTTGGAAATTCGTAATGGAGTAAGGAATTAAGATTTCGGCTCAAATTACATTGTAGCAAGAGAATTTAACACCATGCTTCATAATTATGAGTAAAGTGGGGGGAGATGTGGGGGGCTTTTTTTGGATCCAATCATATAGAGAATGGATAACCCCATTTCATTGCTTGATTTAGTGAATATCTTGGTCGAAAAATTGAAACTTACATCTACCAATAGATGTCTCAGTCATAGACACATTAAGCTAGATTAGTTATTGGTACATAGTTCCTTTGTAGAAAGTAACATCTCTTTGTATTCTCAAGTTATAATTTTGGATTAGAACACTAAAGCATCACCTTTTCTATGATTAAACAAGATTATTATGGCCCTCCCTTTTTTTCATTTTAATCAATTTTGGCTCTAAGACCCCTCCTTCTTCACCTTGTTTCTTAAGTTTGGAGAAAGTGGGTGGTTAGTTCATTGGTTCACATATAGGACCAAAATCTTAAAAATATTGTTATCACTCAGAAAAAAAATGAAACATTATTTGACATGGTCATAGATTTCATTTGTCACAAGTTGGTATAGGAAAATTTAAAATTTTTCATCTTTAACCTATCCTAAGGTTCAAACCCACCTCCATATAGGTCAAATCATGTCCCATCAATCATCATTTGCTGTCATATTTCATTTCCAAGCGCTTAAATTTTAAAAAGGACACTTTAGCCATTTTTTCCTTTTTTCATATCGTTTTACGCTATAAAATAGCAATTTTCGCTACAAAACTACCAGGAAATGAACTGGCCACGCTACGAAAAAACAGTTTTTTTGTCTATCTTGTAAAATTTGATGCAAGGTGTCAATTCATGATTATAGGAGTTAAGGTGGATGTCATTTGAGTCAGTTAGGGTTATTTCAAAGGTACAAGGTCATGCATGAGGTCATTATTACTGTTTTTAGCATGCATGAGTCATGATTAGGGCATGAGTTGTCATCAAAACCATAAAACATTACCCAATTGAGTCTTTTTGTCATTATCTTCTTTATCCTTGCATGCTATTGAGTTTTTGGAGAGCTCCTTCATTGAGCCAAGCTGGTTGCTGGCATTTTCAAAGGTTGTAGGTGTCACTAATGAAGAGAGGTTGAGCAGATATAAATTCACCATGGCTACTAGGAAGAAGACTAACAAAGGTGGTCACTGCCTCAGATATGAACCCATGGACATGGATTTTATAAATGAAGACCCAAATGCCTTGGAAGTGTTTAGAAGAATAGGTGTTTGAAATTCTACCAAAGATTGCAAGGGTGCCATTTGCAGGTTTCTGTAATATTCCAAAATTTGCAGACATCAATGTGGAATATTATATTTTTCTACTTTCCCCTAGGAGAGGAATAAATGCGCAAGGAAGCCCATGAACAATAAAAATATGAATAAATTCCACCTTAGTAAGGAAGGAGATCACCTTAGGAGCTGGTTTTACACTTCCAAGTGTGAACAAGGGAAAATTAGATGGAGACATATTCAAGTTTGACTAAGTCAACATCCATTCTTGAGGAGGAAGAAATCACTCAAGTAGACTAGCTCAATGTGAACAAGGATTAGCCTAGACACACATATGATAACCAGATTGAAGATCCCTTAGTGTGAAGAGAGGCATTGCAGGTGGGTTAGTTCCAGTTGACCAAGTCAACAACGTTGCTACAAAGAGGAGGGAAGCTAGCTAGGGCAGTGCAATTTTGAAAGAGGAAGCTTCACTAGGAAGTCACCTCAACATTGTGTGGGGTCTAGGGTGAGGAGGCTCACAAAAGATAAAAGGAAGGCATAGCATCAAAGGGATTCATTCATGTATTCATCTATCTTGGTCTTGTGACTATTTGCATACTTCAGTTGTTTAGCCAAAGTTGCTACACTGCTTAGTGCAAAGAATTCCCGTGCGGGAATTCCATCCTCTCTTTGGAACAGCTTGCTTAAGGGATCAAGAGAGAAGGTTTTGAGCTTCATTTCAGTATTTGGCTTGGGGCCATTCATCCACATTCATCCATAGTGTAGTTCCCTTCAGAAAACTGTGTCTTTTATGCAGGGGCAGCAGCAGCAGGGTTGCACCCTTTTGATTTTATGCTAGTCTTTGACGAGGAGGTGCTTATTTCCCTACAAGAGTTATAATAAGAAGGCCTAGGGCCATTTTCTTGAATTATTTTGTTATATCATGTCATATTCAGCCATTTATAATACAAAAACGTAGTGACTACGTTATTTTCTGCAGTGCTGCTTGTTATTCATGCATTTTTCCGGAAACCTTTGTCGGGTGTCTTGTTTTTGCTGTATAAGAAGTTAAACCTCCATTTCTTTGCTTTATGATTAATGTAAGCTCCATATCAGTCTTCTTCCATTATTTTCTACATAAACCCTCATTATAATAACATATTCCTTGCTTCAGTAATTGCTGCATGAGCTAGGTTGAGGGGTTTGGGCTTATTCGAGCTGCATAGACTTGGGTAGATATGTTTATACGAGCTAGAGTGATTTGTTTCACCTCTAATTCTGCATGTGAGTTTTATATAATGTCTTCTAAGGGATCCAAGTCCCATTTCTCACTTGTATAGCATTATTTTCTGAAGACAGTTATTTTATGCCCTGTATTGTTACATTTCCCCACCCGAGAAAGAGAATATAGGCCATCCTGCTGCTGAGGTTCTTTCATCTACTGGTGTGATGTTATTTTACATCTATTAATTTTCTCTACATTTCCAAGCTCAGGATTTTCTGAAGCTCCACATTGGTAATAACTCATATTATTCCCAATAGTGTAGTTGTTCCCATTTTGGAACTTTACAGTGGTATCAGAGCTACCATCTTGGCTCAGCCTATGGATTTTAGATCCACTTAGAAGATAAGAATAAGAGGAGAAAAAAATGATGGATATTATGAGCTTAATCTCATCCATTTTCATATCTAAGAATAAAGAAGAAGAGAAATGCATTGAAACTCCAAGAGGGTTTCAAGGAGGAGAGAGTTGCAATGAAAACTCTAGAAGGTTTCAAGAAGTAGAGGAAGATGCATGCACTTCCTATTCTCATAGAGGAAGTGGAGAGCAAGGAGACCACTTAGAGCATGAAATCCTGAGTGGGTATTTGGTAGAATACAAGTGTCAACCTCGGGTTTTCAAAGAGACCCTAGATTTCCCTCAGTTTATTCAAATGAGAGAAGAGAGAAGACCATGCAGTAAAAGAATGATGAGAGGCAATAGATTCTTGTTATCTACATTTGATGGGAAAATCAAGTGTGCAGTAGAGACTTGGGTGATGAAACTGGAGGCATTCTTCCTACTGCATCCGGTAGTGGAAAAAGAGGTTGTGGAAATCTCAGCATTCCATTTAGAGGGCAAGGCTATCTTTTTGTGGTTCAGCCATGGAAGAGTATTTTATTTTGTTTATTTCACTCATCAGATAATCAGAATATTTGGTAGTGGAAGATCAGAGGAGGAGGAGTTCTCTTCTCCATTGGATGAGACCTCTACCAGCGCTGTCATTTTCATGAGGGGGCAGCCACCGACAGCAGCAGTTGGATCAGCCACCACATTGAAGAGAGGGACTCTTCCAGCCATACAAGATGTTCCAAAGGCTCATAAAGGTATGCATAAATTTCCATGTCTTAACATTTCACAAAATTTTATGGAGTACTTTGGGGATTTGTTTTCATATGGCTCGGGATCAAGCATTGTTGCTAAGGTAGAGCAGCAATATTGCATTGCACTGTGCAAACTTGAATGGTTCAAGAAACAAATGAACCATCATTCTCTTAGACCCTTGTGGAGTTGCACTCAACCCTTGAGATTGGAGTGTGATATTTTGGAGGGATTCATGAACCTGGAAGATGGGGTGAACTTTAGTCCACACAAATTCATGCAAAGCCAAATGTCCATCCAGGAGTGGAGACATGAGATAACCAAAACACCCTGGAAGAGGGTTACAGCGCTGTCAAGAAGTATCAGCAAGGAGGCTTTGCTTTCAGCCCCTTTGGGTCCTTATGGCTTCAAGGTGATCATCGGTGAGAGATCTTCTCTAGGAGGTTTCCAAGGAGTTGCATTTCAGCATCCCACTAAAAGCAAGAAGAAAAATTTGATATGGGAGGATGGTAGTCTCTTTTGGAGGAGTAAAAAGATGGAGAATGATAGGGGACATCCATCGATGGATAAGTGGATGTGGATAGAGAGAAAGAAGCTGGAAAGTTACTTGCAACTCTATGATATTGGGCAGCAAGATGCAAAATTGTGTTGGCTACTCTTGAGAGAGTTTGGCCACCATGAGGCATATCCTATTTCCAAGGGTATGTGGGAGGAGAATACTTGGAAGAGTACTTGCATCATGGGGAAGCAAGGAGTGTGGATGCATTATGATGATATGGTCATTATGTTTTCACTGCATAAGTTGTGTGATGGAGGTATGATAAGGCAGCAAATACATTTGTTGCTTTGGAGGATTGAAGGGGAGCAAGGACAGAATTTCTCTCACATTTTGCATGATGTTGCATTGGGAGGAGATGGCAACATTATGAGAGGAGTCTTTGACATTGAACATGTCAGATGATGGAATTATGAGTTGGCAGGAGCCTATTTGCATAGGCCAATATCATTGTCACTTTGGAGCATGAGCTTGTTGATGGAGTGTTCCCAGGATCACTTCATAATTGATGCACTTGGTGGGCATAGAGGAGGTGAGATTGGTAGAGTTGTGGATGGACTCATGGGTTATTGTGGTGTGTTCTCCTTGACTTGGATTTCCAGATATGAGAAGGAGGATTTTCATGCAGCATGTGGTTCATTCCTCTTCATATGGGCATGTCATGCCACTATGGAGGATTCATCTATGGATCTTGTCACCATCTTGTCTCCATTACATGGTAATAATTCTATTTTTGTATTTATTGATTGTACCACACAATATTTGAATTCTCTTACCATTTCTTTGCAGTGCATTGCTCTACAAAGGGGCAAGTTTTTCTTTAGGCTCCATGGTCTATTTTTGGCTAGCTATCATGATGGAGACAGCCATCTACTGTATGATCTGGGGCAAGTATGTGGTTACTTCTTATGTGCTCAATTGACATATTCAACCATCTACTTTTTACTAGTGGGTGTGATGACTTATACAGCAAGCCATTTTTCAAGAGACAACTTTCCATACCATTGTCTGAAGTTGCAGTGGGGAAGACTGCGCTGTGACCACTTGGGAGACTATTGGCACCTTCCAGCACCACATAAAACCTTCAGTCTTTCTCTCATTATGGTGTTGATCATGTTATTATTTTCTAATATTATCCTTGCCTATGTGAGGAGCATGTTTGGAGGAGGAACACATGGAGTGGGTGTGTTCTTGGGGGAGGAGCATCCCCACACTTTCTGCATTACATGCTCTAAAGGGAGCATGGGAAAAGACATGGCCTCTACAGCAACATATTTTTTTCTTAATGAGGAGGGCCATGAGATGGATGGGATGCGATATGATGGTGATTTCTTATCCATCATGTATGAGATAGTTTGGGCCAATTTGATTCATAGCACTGGGAGAAGGACCTTTGGAGGTCTAGCTTCCTTCTTGCCACTTGAGGGCAACATGATGGCAGCCCAAGATAAAAAAATCCTCTATACTTATCTTAATTGGAGAGGGAGACAGCATGGGGTAGGCTACTATGTCTACCATGCCCAGAATTTTAGCCCACCTACTTTGCCGGAACTTCAGGTGGAGGATGATTTGCACGAGTTACCATTTTGGAGGGTGACTCATTTTGTTTGGTTGATAGCTTGGGGAGGAGAGATTCAAATGGGGATGATGATTCCCTATGTATATCACCCCTCATGCTTCAAGAGGATCTTTAAACAGCCCATTGTTTCTTCCATGGATGTACTACTGTCACATAATGTCAACTATTTAGATAGCTTACACACTTGGGAGGGGCAACTTGGAGATATATTGATGATGCAGCACCTTGATCCTTGGATGATTTTATCTTATGAGGTTGATACAGGGGAATAAGACGATGCTCTTCAGTCTTATCCTTGCAGTTGCTTGAGGACAAGCAACATTTGGGAGGGGAGAACTGTAATATTCCAAAATTTGCACACAGCAATTTGGAATATTAGATTTTTCTACTTTCCCCTAAGAGAGGAATAAATGGGTAAGGAAGCCCATGAACAATAATAATATGAATAAATTCCACCTTATTAAGGAAGGAGATCACCTTAGGAGCTATTTTTACACTTCCAAGTGTGAACAAGGGAAAATTAGATGGAGACATAGTCAAGTTTGACTAAGTCAACATCCATTCTTGAGGAGGAAGAAATCACTCAAGTAGACTAGCTCAATGTGAACAAGGATCAGCCTAGAAACACATATGATAACCACATTGAAGATCCCTTAGTGTGAATAGAGGCATTGTAGGTGGATTATTTCTAGTTGACCAAGTCAACAGTGCTGCTAGAAAGAGGAGGGAAGCTAGCTAGGGCAGCATAGTTTTGAAAGAGGAAGCTTCACTAGGAAGTCACCTCAACATTGTGTGGGGTTCAGGGTGAGGAGGCTCACCAAAGATAAAAGTAAGGCATAGCATCAAAGAGATTCATTCATGTATTCAACTATCTTGGTCTTGTGACTATTTGCATACTTCAGTTGTTTAGCCGGAGTTGCTGCACTGCTTAGTGAAAATAATTCCCGTGCGGGAATTCCATCCTATATTTGGATCAGCTTGCTTAAGGGATCAATAGAGAAGGGTTTGAGATTCATTTCAGTATTTGGCTTGGGTTCATTCATCCACATTCAACCACAGTGCAGTTCCCTTCAGAAAACTGCGTCTTTTATGCAGGGGCAGCAGTAGCAGGGTTGCACCCTTTTGATTTTATGCTAGTCTTTGAGGAGGAGGTGCTTATTTCCCTCTGAGAGTTCTAATAAGAAGGCCTAGGGCCATTTTCTTGTATTATTCTATTATCTCATGTCATATTCAGCCATATATAATATAGATATGCAGTGACTGCGTTATTTTCTACAGTGCTGCTTGTTATTCATGCATTTTGTCGAAAACCTTTGCCGGGTGTCTTGTTTCTGCTGTACAAGGGGTTAAACCTCCATTTATTTGATTTATGATTAATTTAAGCTCCATATCAGTATTATTCCATTATTTTCTACATAAACCCTCATTAGAATAACACATTCTTTGCTTCAGTATTTCCTGCATGAGTTGGGTTGAGGGGTGTGGGCTTATTTGAGCTGCATAGACTTTGGTAGATCTGTTTATACGCGCTAGAGTGATTTTTTTCACCTATAATTATGCATGTGAGTTTTATATAATGTCTTCTAAGGGATCCAAGTCCCATTTCTCACTTTTATAGCATTATTTTCTAAAGACAGCTATTTTATGCCCTATATTGTTGCATTTCCCCACCCAGGAAAGAGAATATAGGCCATCCTGCTGCTGAGGTTATTTCATCTACTGGTGTGATTTTATTTTACATATATTAAGCTAATCTACATTTCCAAGCTCAGGATTTGTTGAAGCTCCACATTGGTAATAACTCAGATTATTCCCAATAGTTTAGCTATTCCCATTTTGGAATATTACAGTTTCAAAGGAGATTCCCAAAATCTTTACTGGATCAGCTACAAAGGTGGGAATGTTAAATCTCACAGTAACACCAAACAGTATTGCAGTAGTAACAATAATCCCTAGATGAGGAGAACAATGGTTTAAAGGCATCAAGTTCACCATGCAATACTGCAAAAAATTCATCAAGCCAGACCATGGTGAAATTGATCTCACAAATGCTATCCCAAGGAGCTACATGAAAGAAAACTACTCAAAATTGTTGATGATTATTCAGAAGTGCATCACATGTGAAGGGAGGTTTCACATGGTCTAATCCTACCACCTTAGGCTTCTGCTACATTTTGTGGGTAAGAGGTCTGTTGACTTACTTTTTTACTTATACAGAAGCTTAGGTAAAATTTCAGATAAGGTTCAGGTTAAAACAGAAGGAAATGAAACCTCTTTATTTCATCATGATTTGATTAAGTTTTTGGTGTTAGAGGAGTTGAAGAGATTAGGCAGATATTAGACATCCTTTATGTCCATTAGTGGTTTTGAAATAGATGTTTTCACTCCTAAAATAGTTCCTAAACCTAGAGATGTTTCATCACCTACAGTGGCAAAGCAAGTTGAACCAGTGAGCATAGGGACAAAGCCTTTGCAAAAGATTGACACACCCAAAGCTACACTTGTAAAACAGAAGCAAAAAATTAGCAAACATCGTAGCAAGTGAGTTACAAGGAGCCAAATAATGGCTAAGGGTAACTTAGAGGACATATTGCATGCCATTGATATTGAAGAAACTCCCATTGTCCAAGTTGAAGACATAGATGAGAGAGGAAGGAAGCTTCATAAGGGAAAAACAGCTAAGAAGTTAGAAGTTGCAGGCGATGATGCTGCGTTCATTTTTCAAGCTAGAAAACCAATGAAAATAAATGCAAGAAAGGTCTTATAAAGCAGCAAAGAGGCTTAGAAGGTCAGTGAAACTACTCATCCACCACCAAGCATCATAGACCTCTCCTCACCTACAAAAGAAGAATTAGTCATCAAACAAAAGAATGGCAAAGAGAAAATCACTAAAAAGTCAGAAGTTGAAGTCCTTAAGGAGCAGTTGAAAGATGCAAGTGAAGATATATCAATCTTGAGGAAAGAGGCAAAGAAGCATAGAGCTGAAAGAGTGCAGTTTGAACAAATGAGGAATATTTATTAGGATCAAGTCACAAGTGCCTCAAAGACCTTGGAAAACACAGAAAAACTAATAAAGTGGACTCAGCCACTAAGAAGAGAGGTAAAGTACATTAAAAAGGTAAACATGCACTTACAATTCAAAAATAGGACACTGAAAGACCAAGTAAAATATCTTCAAGAACAATTGGATCTGATTCATGAAGAGATGGAAAAGAAAGGTTTAAATATGATTGTGGTTGAGGAGCCCATAGCTCAACTGATCATAAATGAGGAGGAAACACCACAGGAGCCATAAAATGAGATTTAATATGCTTTAGAGGGTTCATTATATGCACAAAAGCAAGATTTTTCACCTGGAGGTGATTTTGTGAAGATAGTTTTGAAATAGTTAGATTTTGTGTTTTTACACAGTTTCGTAGCGTTTCCTAGGCTTAAAGCCAGGAAAACACTATGAAAAAACCTATAGCGGCCTTTTTGCTTCTAAAGTCACTTTTTACAGTTTTCAAGGAGGGAGATTGATGGTGGTGATGTGTCATGACTTGATTGACATCATGTACAACAAAAAAGGAGTGAATTTATTGAGTGCAGAAGCCACTTTTTCAACGCTACCAAAACTCACTACGAAACTGTTATGTTTTCGTAGCGATAAATTGTTATAGGTTTTGGAGCATCTTAATGGAATTTTTAGACAGATGGACTCCTCCAACATGTCAAGGGAGCTTATCATCAAATAATGATGACTTGAAGGGTGTGCTATGAAGACAGATCATCAACCAAACAAAATTTGAAGATAAGGGTCATGCATTCCTAAAAATTAGGGTTATTCTCCACAAGTCTACGAGGATCTTAAATATGTAAACTAGTAATGAAATCTATCATGTGTCTTTCGAGCATGTGATGCTTATTTTGTACTACCATGTAACTGTTTCACAAGATAAGGTAGAGTTATGTAATAAATAGGAGTTAGAGTCCTATTAGGAGATTTTTTCTTTAAGGTGTAGTTGTCAACTTTTTGTTACAAGTCATGTATTTCAATTATGTGATGTGTCATAGGAGAATTCGATGGTATAGCCACAAGGTAGACCATCCTTATTGTAAAGAAGGTCTATATAAATAAAAAGCATTGAAGTCGTCAGGGATTGGATGATTTTTGCAAGAAACTACTTCTTTTATGTATTTGACTTATATCAATAATACAGAGTGACTTTTTTCTTGACAAACCTAAGATTTTCATGAGGTTTTTAATGTCTTATTGATCTATATCTTTATGTTTTACAACTTGCAGTAGATTCATCTCTATTACTCATATTTCATAAGTTTATGCCATAACTTCCTTTAGTGATGAAATGACTTTGTTATCCTATGATTTATGTGTGAATTTCCTCTATTAAAGACCTTTATCTACCTCAACTTCCATGTCAGAAACCTTGCCACTGAAACTACTAATTGTTGACTTCATAAGCCCAATGGTAGAAAGCCTGCATTCTTTTCAACTTGCAAACATAAAAATCAAGTTACATTTCCCGTAGAGTTAGCCATCTAATATATCATTATTCAATATCATAAATCCCCCTTCAGAGATCCCTCTCAAGCTGAAGAGGCTAAGCTTAAGTTAGAAGTGGTTTGAAGCAGTTACACTGAGTTGTTTGTAAGCAGCCAATCAAGTACAATTTTGTGATAACATTTTGGTGCATCTGTCGGGAGCCTGAATATATACGTTTCCCAAAATTTTGAAGCTGAGCTCTTCAAGGTAGCAGGAGCTCAAAATCTATTTAAGGCTGCAACTACCTTGGTGACTCCATTCAAAATATTCATGTTCAAAGGTGGCTTCGAAAAGGAGATATACGAGGAGTAATCTTGACCCAAATCTACCTACAATTGTGGAAAATCCAAGCACACTCTCTAGAGGCATTCAAGGCAATTCTCCACAATCAAGTACTCCATTACACACAAAAGCCTTGTCCTCTGAAGTTTTAAGAAGTCCTGAAGATAAAAAGTTTGATGATAAAATTTAGGAAGTCCTGTTTAGGTCTGAAAATGAAAAAAATTGACTGAGATTGTTTTAGACCTACAAAGAAGAGGTATTTATACCTCATCTTTAGTGACTCAAAAATATAAAGAAGAATTTTGGGAGGTAATCACATCAGAGTTATTGTTAAAGAGGGAATCTTTAGATAGGTTCAAGGAACTCGACCCATTTGAAATCTTACTAAGAAGTAAATCTGGTTTTCTTTTACTTGATTGGAGTTCAATTGTAATTGACCTACAAAGACCAGCCACACCACCTTCTAACAGTGCTTCTTCCTCTAATATTTTTGTCCCTAAAAATACCACATCCCCTATCATCATGGCTAGAAATGTTCCACCTCCACCTGCTTCTGCACCTGCTAGGTATCCCCCTCTTATTCTTCTAGCTATCCTTAATTCCCTTCCAAGAAAATATTCTGCTATAATCAAAACTTGGGAAAGTGATGAAGAGATTACAACTGAAGAGCATGTAGACCAGTTTAATGACTTCATAGATAGGGAGGAGGTTGACCATGAAGATGTCAAAATGAATCATTTTTCCCAGAGTTTCACTGGTGAGGTCAGAAAGTGGTTCAAAGCCCTTACTCCAGGAAGCATGCATAATTGGAATGAGTTTGAAGGTAGATTCTTGAGAAAATTGGGAAATATAACCAACCCTGTGCAAGCCCTCACTGAGTACAATATTTTGAAAAGAGATGTTGATGAAACTATCCAAAATTTCTCCAAGATATTTAACAAATTTTATGACTCCATCCCTGCCCATCTTAAGCCTCCACCAGGAGCTGTTTAACTGAGATATGCTGAGGCTTTTGAATATGAATTTTATATCCTATTCAGAGAAAGAGAATCCCCTTCTATAGCTGAAATGAAAAATGATGCTGTGAAGGTGGAGGTAAATATGATAGCAGCTAAAAATTCCAATATGGGAAAGGAAAATTTGAAAGAAGAAGATAAGCCTTACACCTCAGATGACAAATTTGACTCCATGATGAAAATAATGGAAAAATTGATGGATAGGCTTGCCCTTGGGAATGCTTCTGCAACTCCTGCACAACATGAACCACAATTTAGAAATCCTCAGTTCAGAAGACCACAAAACTAGCAGAGACCAAGGGAAAACATAAATCAGCCTGACCCTCAAGTAAGGCCTCCTTTTCAACAAAATTTAGTTGATGAAGAAGATCAACCTGAAATACCAGAAGACTCCATTCATTGCCTAGATGAAAACATGTATGGAATGTTTTTGACTAAGGAAGAACATGATGAGTTTGAGCATTATGTAAACAAGGGTGAGGAACCATCTGATTACCTTAAAGGTTATCAACATGAAATATTTGAGATGCCGAAAAAATACAACCTCATAAATAGAAATGTTCCAATTACTGCAAATAAAACACAACCTAAAAAAGATGCCCCTAAAGAAGCTGAGGTTAGAAAAGATCCACCACCTCCTCCTCTTGTCAAAGAGACTGAGAAAATGACTTCTATTTTTAGTTTGGAGAATGAGATTTCCAAAATCACGATTCCAATCCCTTTTGGAGAAATTCTTAAGGTTAATTAATACAGAATTAAAATTGTAATAATGTTGAACTCACAACCAAGAGCTGTTGAAATGGACCAAGATTAGAAGAGGAGCAGAATGAATAGGTGCCTCCTTTCTATGTCAGCCTTAGTATTCATGACATGACATTACACAATGCCATGTTGGATTCATGAGCCTCTCATAACATCATTCCTAAAGTGATCATGGAAAGGATGGGATTGGAAATCACTAGGCCATATAAGGACTTGTTTTATTTTGATTCAAAAAGAGTTTAGTGTATTGGTTTGATAAAGGATGTTGTTGTTGGTCTTACACAAGTCCCTACCAAGACAGTGGTAATGGACATTGCAGTAGTAGACATTCCACCCAATTTTGGCATGCTGCTATCCAGATCTTGAGCAGCAAAGATCAAGGGCACCATGCAAATGGACCTAAATTATGCCACCATTCTTTTTTTTTGGAGAGAAAAGAAGGTTGTACAGAGAAACAAGGATGGCTTATATGGTAAGTAGAAAGGAAAAACCTTTGAATTTCCCAATTTATGTTTTTGAAACTAAATTAGGATCATCTATTCTTTTCAATGAACTAGCTGATGAAGTAGAAGATGAAAATAAAGTGGAAATTCAAGAGGATGAAAATCAGCAAGCATAAAATCAGCAAATCAGTGAAGAAAAGGAAGGAGGTCGGTGGTTGTTACACTTTGATGGATCAGTAGGAAGAGAGGCGGCTAGAGCAGGAATTTGGATCACAACTCCAGAGGATGAAAGTAAGTTCTATTCTTTGAAACTGAACTTTGATTGCACAAATAATATGGCTGAGTATGAATCTCTATTTTTGGGTTTAGAAATTTTGAAAAGACTGGGTGCCCAAAAGATTTATGTTTGTGGTTATTTTGAATTAGTTATTAAACAAGTTAAGGGTGTGTATCAAACCAAGGATGTGAGAATGAGAGCATACATAAATTTGATCATGGAGATGTTAGAGAAATTTCAAGAATATTCCTTTATTGTGAAGACTAGGGGTAAAAACTCAGTAGCTGACTCCCTAGTTCTTTCTGCAAGTATGTTTGTTATTCCAGCACATTCCAATGAAATATATAAGGTTGAATTTCGTCATAGGCCTACTATACCTAAAAACATAATTCACTGGCAGTTTTTGAGGATGGCCAGCAAGTCAAAAAATTTATAGAATTGAAAGAGGAGTTTGAAAGCACACAAGTAGATCAGTAAAACATGCTTGCTGAAACTAAGGGTAATTCTGAAGTGTTGTAGCTGAAGAATAATTCTATATCTAAAGGTATAATCCCACTAAAAAATCTTTTTGACCAAAATTATGTGTTCAAGTCTCCTAAGATACAAGCTGATGATGAAGAGGTAGAGAGTTGTAACCTTGGTACAGTAGCAATGCCAAAAATGATCGAACTTTATAAGTTTATTTCTGCATATATGAAACATAAATATATTGAGATGATGGAAATGTTTATATATGTTTTTGCATGCAGTTATGGTGATTTGAAGAAATATGGTCTCACTATTATTCAACATACCATTCCTATTAAAGAAAATGAAAAGCCTTTCAAACAGAAGCTGAGGAGGAGTAATCCACTTCTCATGCCTCTGATTGAGAAGGAAATTAAGAATCTCTTTGACGCAAAATTTATTGTCCCAATAAAATTCTCAAAGTGGCTTGCAAAATTGGCTCCAGTCAGAAAAAAGAGTGGAGAAATCAGAATCTGCATTGACTTCATAAATTTGAACAAATCTTATCTGAAGGGCAATTACCCTCTCCCAAAAATGGACCAAATTTTGCAGAACATTGTTGGTTCACAAAGGATGTCTATGCTGGATGGTTTTTTAGGGTACAATCAGATACTAGTGCACCTAGAAGATCAAGAAAAAACTGCCTTTACAACACCATGTGGGACATTCATGTATGCTAATATTCTCTTTGGTCTGATGAATATAGGAGCAACCTTTCAAAGAGAAATGGACATTTATTTTGCTGAGTAGAAGGATAAGTTGGTGGTTGTCTATCTGGATGACATAACATTATTCTCAAGGAGAGAGGAAGACTTGAAACATCTGGAGAAATTTTTGCTGAAGTGTAGAAGGTTTGGTATTTCTCTTAATCCCACTAAGAGTATTTTTTATTTAACTTCTGGAAAGTTACTTGGGCACATTATATCTAAATATGGGATAAATGTTGATCCAAACAGGGTCAATGCTATTCAAAAAGTATGTTTTCCTAGAAGGAGGAAGGAAATTCAATCTTTCCTTGGAAGGGTGAATTTTGTGAGAAGGTTTATTCCCAACTTTTCTCAGATTGTTAAATACATAACCAAGACGCTGAAGAAAGGAGCTGACATTAAATGGATAGTAGAAGAAAAGCAGTCACTTGAGGAAATCAAGAAGGCACTCACTCAAGCCCCAGTGTTGATTAGCCTGGATTTTTCAAAGGAATTTCTGGTTTTTACATTTGCTTCAGAAAACACAATTGTTGGAGTTTTGTTGCAGAAAGGACAGCAAGGTATAGAGCAGCCCATTTCATTTTTTAGTAGGACCCTTGCTAATTCAAATTTGAAGTACACTATCCTAGAGAAACAGGCATATGTTTTGGTCAAAGGCATCAAATATTTCAAAATTTATATTCTACATTCTCATGTCATAGCATTTGTTCCTAATGTTGTTGTGAAGGACATAGTAACTCAAGCTGATCCTTATGGTAAGAGAGGGAAGTGGAGAGCTAACTTGCTGGAATATGATATAGATATCAGACCTACAAAATTGGTGAAGGGTTAGGGGCTAGAAAATTTGATGGCATAGTCCAATTTTGACTATCTTGATATAAATTTAATTGCAGAAATTTTAGAATTATCAGATGAAGATGAAGAGCTAGTTCCTATTGAAGAAAATTACATCCTATCTGACTGGTACAGAGACATTGTTTTTTTCTTACATCATCATAAGCTCTTGTTGAATTGACAAAATCCAAGGCAAGATTTGTAAAACTAAAATCTCTGAGGTACTGCATCATAGATAAAAATATGTATTGGAAAGATATTGGTGGTATTATTTTGAATTGTTTGCTGGAAGAGGAAGCTGAAAAAGTGATTGATGAGTTTCATAAAGGAGTTTGTGGAGGTCATCACTATTGGAAGGCCATAGCAAACAATATTCTTAGAGCAGGGTACTACTGGCCTACTATGTTCAAAGATGTCTACAAGAAGATAACTACTTGCCATGAATGCCAGATTTTTTATGGTAAGAAAAAGCTTGCTCCTTTACCCTTTATGCCTATTTATTTTGAAGCGTCATTCCAGCAGTGGGGGCTAGATTTTATTGGAGAGACTCATCCATCATCTTCAAGGCAGCATCGCGGGATCCTGACAAAAATTGATCATTTCACCAAGTGGATTGAAGCAATTCCAACTAGGCAAGCAAATGATTCAGTCATCATTTCATTCTTAGAAAATAACATATTGTATAGGTTTGCCTATCCTATGAATATCATCACTAGCAATGCACATGCATTCAAATCCAAGAGTCTGATCATTTTTTCTCATCAATATCACATTACACTTGGACACTCTACTGCTTACTATCTAGAAGGTAATGGTCTTGCTTAATGTTCTAACAAAAGCATTGTCGTAATTATTAAGATTTCCCATAAAAGAAAATAAAAAGTCATGGCATCTAAAGCTGAAGTATGCTCTATGGGTTGATAGAGTGTGCACGAAAAGGTCAATTGGTACTTCACCTTATGAGTTGGTGTATGGGGCTAAAGCCATTTTTCCTACATCTTTTGGAGTGCCTGTTATGAAGCTACTGCAAGGATTAGAGGAGGAGCCAAATGCAATTTAGAGGAGAATAAACCAGTTTATAGCTCTGCAGGGAAAAAGGGAGGAGGTCTATAATAACAATCAACAATCTCAAAACTTAATTAAGAAGACATTTGACAGGAAGGTCAAAGAGGAAAACTTTCAGATTCAATATGTGGTATTGAAATGGGAGGCCAGAATTAAAGAGAAGGGGAAACATGGCAAGTTTGAGAATATCTGGAAAGGTCCATTCATTGTAGCTGCATTCCATGGAAACAACACTTACATACTACAGGAGATAGACGGACAACCTTGTGCTAGAGGGCCTGTCAATGGTAGGTTTTTGAAGCACTATTCCTCTTAAGTTCTACTGCTCTTTCATTCCATTGTATATATTCCATTTTATTATGCTTTTCTGCTAATAAAAAGACAAGTTGATCATCAAGTTTTAGCCTGAGGTGAAGGCCATTAGAGTTCGAAGGAAGCTTGGTAAATTTCAGAGTTTTTATTTCCAAGAAGATGGATAGCATTAGAACTATAGGTTCTTTGGTGTACCACAAGGGCACACCATCCCAAGTGGAGCCACTATTATCACTCAGAAAAAAAATGAAACATTATTTGACATGGTCATAGAGTTCATTTGTCACAAGTTGGTATAGGAAAATTTAAAATTTTCATCTTTAAACTACCCTAAGGTTCAAACCCACCTCCATATAGGTCACATCATGTCCCATCAATCATAATTTGTTGTCATATTTCATTTCCAAGTGCTTAAATTTTAAAAAGGACACTTTAGCCAGTTTTTCCTTTTTTCGTAGTGTTTTACACTGTAAAATAACATTTTTCGCTACGAAACGGCCTAATAGTTTCGTAGCGAAACTGCCAGGAAATGAACTAGCTACGCTACGAAAAAATAGATTTTTTGTTTGTCTTGTCAAATCCAGTGCAAGGTGTCAATTCATGATTAGAGGAGTTAGGGTGGATGTCATTCGAGTCAGTTAGATTTATTTCAAAGTTACAAGGTCATGCCTGAGGTCATTATTGATGTTTTTAGCATGCATGAGTCATGATTACGACATGAGTTGTCATAAAAACCACAAAAAATTACCCAATTGAGTATTTTTATCATTCTTTGCTTTATCCTTGCATGTTATCAAGTTTCTGGAAATTTGCTTCACCGAGCCAAGCTGGTTGTTGGCATTTTCAAAGGTTGCAGGTGTCACTAATCAAGTGAGGTTGAGAAGATATAAATTCACCATGGCTGCTAGGAAGAAGACTAACAAAGGTGGTCACTACCACAGATATGATCCCATGGACATGAATTTGTTAAATGAAGGCCCAACTGCCTTGGAAGTGTTTAAAAGAACAAGGTGTTTGCAATTCTTCCAAATATTGCAAGGTTTCCATTTGCAGGTTTCAAAGGAGTTTCCAAAACTTTTATTGGATCAGCTACAAAGGTGGGAATGTTAAATCTCACAGTAACAACAGATAGTATCTCAATAGAAACAGAAATCCATAGAGGAGGGGAACAATGGTTTAAATGCATCAAGTTCACCATGTAGGATTTCAAAGAGTTCATCAAGCCAGAGCATGGTGAAATTGATCTCACAAATGCTATCCCAAGGAGCTACATGAAAGACAACTACTCAAAGCTGCTCATGATCATTTAGAAGTACATCACATGTGAAGTGAGGTTTCACATGGTCTAATCCTACCACCTTAGGCTTCTGCTACATTTTGTGGGTAAGAGGTCTCTTGACTTACCCTTTTACTTATATAGAAGCTTAGGTAAAATGTCAGATAATGTTCAAGTTAAAACATAAGGAAATGAAACCTCTCTATTTCATCATGGTTTGATTAAGTTGTTGGTGTTAGAGGAGTTGAAGAGATTAGGAAAAGATTGGACATCCTTTCTGTTCATC
Source organism: Pinus albicaulis (assembly GCA_034641835.2). Classification (NCBI taxonomy): domain Eukaryota; kingdom Viridiplantae; phylum Streptophyta; class Pinopsida; order Pinales; family Pinaceae; genus Pinus; species Pinus albicaulis. The sequence continues at coordinate 804,472,217 of CM076581.1, read as the reverse complement.
AATGGTTTTGAAATAGATGTTGTCACTCCTAAAAGAGTTCCCAAACCTATAGATGTTTCATCACCTATAGTGGCAGAGCAAGTTGAACCAATGAGCATAGGGAGAGAGCCTTTGCATAAGTTTGACACACCCAAAGCTACACCTATAAAACAGAAGCCAAAAGTTAGCAAACATAGTAGCAAGAGAGTTACAAGGAGCCAAACAGTGGCTACGGGTAACTTAGAGGACATCTTGCATGCCATTGATATTGAAGAAACTCCCATTGTCGAATCTGAAGACATAGATGAGGGAGGAAGGAAGCTTAAGAAAGGAAAACAACTAAGAATTTAGAATTTTGCAGGTAATGATCCTAGTTTCATGTTTCAAGCTAGGAAACCAATGACAAGACGTGCAAGAAAGGTCTTAGAAAGTAGCAAAGAGGCTTAGAAGGTCAGTGAAACTACTCAGCCACCACCAAGCATCATAGACCTCTCATCATGTGCAAAATAAGAATTAGTCATGAAACAAAATAAGGGCAAAGAGAAAATCACTAAAAAGTCAGAAGTTGAAGTCCTTAAGGAGTAGTTGAAATATGCAAGTGAAGAGATATCAGTCTTGAGGAAAGAGGAAAAGAATCATAGAGATGAAAGAGTGCAGTTTGAAAAAATGAGGAAGATTTGGGAGGATCAAGTCACAACTGTCTCAAAGACCTTGGAAAACATAGAAAAACTAATAAAGTGGACTCAGCCACTAAGAAGAGAGGTAAAGCACATTAAAAAGGTAAACCTGCACTTACAATTCAAGAATAGGACATTGAAAGACCAATTCAAAGACCTTCAAGAAGAATTGGAACTGATTCATGAAGATCTGGAAAAGAAAGGTTTAAAGATGACTGTGGTTGAGGAGCCCATAGCTCAATTGATCATAAATGAGGAGGAAACACCACAGGGGCCATAATAAGAGATTGAATATGATTTAGAGGGTTCATTACATGCAGAAAGCAAGATTTTTGACCTGGAGGTCATTTTGTGAAGATTATTTTTAAATAGGCAAATTATGTGTTTTCACACAGTTTCGTAGCATTTCCTAGGCTTAAAGCGAGAAAAAAGCTACGAAAAAACCTGTAGCAGCCTTTTTTCTTCTAAATTCACTTTTTACAGTTTTCAAGGAGGGATATTGATGGTGGTGATGTGTCATGACTTGATTGACATCATGTAACAACAAAGGAGCAAATTTATTGGGTGCAGAAACCACTTTTTAAACGCTACCAAAACTCGCTACGAAACTATCATGTTTTCGTGGTGAGCAATTGTTATAGGTTTTGGAGCATCTTAATGTCATTTTTGGACATCTGGACTCCTCCAACATGTCAAGGGAGCTTATCATCAAATACTTCTGACTCTAAGGGCATGTTATGAAGACAGATCATCAGCCAAAGTAGATTTGAAGATAAGGTTCATGCATTCCTAAAACCTAGGGTTATGCTCCACATGTCTAGGAGGGTCTTAAATATGTAAAGTGGTAATGAACTTTATCATTTGTCTTTTGAGCATGTGATGCTTATTTTGTAAATTTCATGTAATTTTTTCACAAGATAAAGTAGATTGATGTAATAAATAGGAGTTAGAGTCCTATTAGGATATGTTTTCTTTAAGGTTTAGATGTTAGCTTTCTATTAGAAGTCATGTATTTCAGTAATGTGATGTGTCATAGGATAATTCAATGGTATAGCCACCAGGAAGATCATCCTTATTGTAAATAAGGTCTATTTAAAGACAAAGCATCGAAGTAGTCAGGGGTTGGAGATTTTTTGCACTAAACTGTTGCTTTTATGTATTTGACTTATATCAGTAATACAAAGTGACTTTTTTCTTGACAGACCTGAGATTCTCATGAGGTTTTTAATGTCTTATTGATCTATATCTTTATGTTTTACCACTTGCGGTAGATTTCATCTCTAATTACTTAGAATTCATAAGTTTATGATTTGACTTCCTTTAGTGATTAAATGATTGTGTTATCCTATGATTTATGTGTGAATTTTCTCTATTAAAGACCTCTATCTGCCTCAGCTTCCATGTCAAGAAACCTTACCACTGAAACTATTGATTGTTGACTCCATAAGCCCAATGGTAGAAAGCATGCATTCTTTTCAACCTACAAACATAAAAAAACAGTTACATTTCTCATAGAGTTAGCCATCTAGTATATCATTATTCAATATCATAAATCCCCCTTGAGAGAGCCCTCTCAAACTGAAGAGGCTAAGCTTCATTTAGTGGTTTGAAACAGTTACACTGAGTTGTTTGATAAGCAACCAATCAAGTACAATTTTGTGATAAAAAATACAAAGCTCACTCTAAATGTTGGGACAAGAGATTGATATCAATTAGTGATCAAAGAGATCAAATACCTCAAATATAAAATATGGGAAACTAAAAGGCTCATGGAGTAGGAATAAGTCCCTCCTTCTTTAATGATGAAGAAAAAGAAATGTTATAGTGCTAAAAATATAAAATGATTGAAGAAGAATAAAAATGTAGCTAAAATTCCAAGAGTTTGTGTCTCTAATTAATGGATATAAACACTATTTTTTTTCTCAAACAAGCTAAAGTACAACGCTAGTGTAAAAATGTCAAGGAAATCACCACCAATGAAGGAGAGACACTAAGTACAAATGAGAAAATAAAATAATTTTTCCCATTAGATTGAGGATGATGTGATGATCTATGAGCTAATTGAGTACCCAAACAAGAAAATAATTCCATCCAAAAATTTCTTGTAAAAATGGGACCTCTGTCGCTTACAATGATATTTGGGTTTCCATGTAGCTTTTGAATTGTTTCCATAAATGCAGTAGTAATTGTGCTAGCTTTAAATGGATGAGAACATCCACAAAATCATGCATACTTGGTAATTATGTCAACTACCACCATGATGACAGTATTTCCTTCGAACTTGGGTGAACCTATGATAAAATCCATTGAAATGTCCTCCCAACGTTGACATGGAATGGATAAAGGTTGTAACAGACTAAGGGTCTTAATTGTCTCAACTTTAATTTGTTGGAAAACCAACCATTCCACCACAAACTTTTGAATATCAGATTTAAGGCCTTCCCAAAAAAATTCCTTCTTGACCCTGTGGTAAGTTTTTAAAAATCCTGAGTGCTCTCCTAAGGAGAGGTTTGAAATTTCAAAAGAATATTTTGTTTGAGTTGGGAATTATTACAAAGTTATAAGCGATTTTTGTACCATATGAATCGTTTTTCCAGCTAAATGTTTTAGATGTACTGGGATCTTTCTGAAAATTTTGAATGAGTTTCAACACCTCTTCATCATTCTTTCATTCATCCCTTACTTCGGTTATCCACTCAGGTTGGATAATATAAATGGCACAAATCATTTCTTCCACATCCTCATCCTTTCTTGAGAGTGCATCTGCAGCAAAATTTTTCTTCCCTTTTTTGTAGATGATTTCAAAGTCATAACCCAACATCTTTGTGACCCATTTTTGCTGCTCTTCTAAAGACAATATTTGTTCCAAAAATTACTAAATACTATCGTGATATTTTTTTTACCTTGAAGTGTCTTCCCATTAGGTAAGGTCATCATTACTTTAGCGCATGTAGTATTGCCAACATTTCCTTCTCATTAATAGGTTTCACTAAATACTTTCCTTTGATTGGACGACTTTCAAAATCAATGGGTCTCCTTCTTGCATTAAAAGCACACCAATTCCATTTCCTAAGGCATCACATTCCACAATACAAGTTTTTGTGAAGTCTGGCATAGCTGAGACTGCTTCTTGGCACATTGCCTCTTAATTAAGATGTTCAAAGGTCTTAGTTTCTTCTGGAGTTTAATAAAATGAATTTTTCTTCAGTAATGATGTTGGAGGTGTTGATATTCTCCCATAATTCCTAACAAACCTGCGATGATACCCTCTTAACCCCAGAAATCCTTGCAGATGCTTTATTGTTGTGGGTATTTTCCATTCCTTCATGGATTTAATTTTGTTAGGGTCTACCTTAACACTTGGAATCTAAAGAAACATTCCACCTCATGTACTCTAAAGAAACATTTGGTGGTTTTTATATAATTGTTTCTCCTCCAATAGTTTGAGCACCATGTCAACATCTTGATCATGATCCTTCCAAGACTTATTGTACATTAGTATATCATCAAAAAAAAATAACACAAATTTTCGAAGGAAGGGTTTCAAAATGGAATTCATCAAACCTTGAAATGTGGAAGGTGCATTAGTAAGGCCAAAAGGCATGACCAAAAATTAATAATGACCCTCATGAGTTCTAAATGTTTTTTTCGAAACATCTTCAGTCTTCATTCTAATTTGATGATATCCAGAACGAAGTTCCAACTTGGTGAAGTAAATTGCTCCATGTAATTCATCTAATAATTCATCAATGACAGGGATGGAAAATTTATCTTTAATAGTGATACTGTTGAGCTCCCTATAATCTGGACACATATGCCATTATCCATCCTTCTTTTGCACCAATAGTATTGTAGAAAAGAAATAAATTTGAATAGGTTGAGTTATACCAGCCTCTAGCATTTCTGTAACCATACATTCAATCTGACTCTTGAGCATAAGGATACGTGTAAGGCCTGATGTTTGCAGGAACACTTCCTAGAATCAAATGAATAGCATGATCATGAACACGAATAGCTAGGAGTCCTTTAGGAGTCTCAAACACCTTGGAGTGATTGTCCAATACTCTTTGGAGATCTAGAGAAAAAGATGCCTTTTATGTTGGAACCTCTAGTGAGAATAATTGTGCAACTACGCCTTGTTGTTTTTTATTCAGAATATTTTTCATGAAATTAGAGCTAATTATATTTCCCGGATTCCATGCGATACCCCATAATTCAACTTCCTTTCCTTTCGAAAAAAATTCAAGAAATGTTATTGAAAATTAAAATTCACCATCCCTAAAGATTGTAACGATTGTACTCCTAGTACAACATCAGCACCACCCATTTTAATGGAGAGAATTGGACTATTCAATACATATTACCCCATGGTTAGCTTGATATTATGGCACTTTCTAAAGAAATTTATAGTTCCTCCATTTGCAACCATCACTTGACACTTTGGTGTTGGGCATAAGAAGCAATTCAATTCCTTGGATACCTTACAATGAATAATATTATGGGCACTACCTGAATCAATCGTACTATTACATTTTTCTTATTCATATGTCCTATATTGAAAGTTTGAGGAGTGGTAATTCCTGCCAATGCATTACAGGATATGGTCAGATTCATTTCTTCTTCCTCTAGGGTTGGTTCCTAGTGTATATCCTCTTCTTTTGAATTTTCTTGTTCCTTTTATTCCTCCTCTTCACAATCTATGTAAAATAATTTCTTCTCAACACACTTATGACCTTTAGTGTATTTTCTATCACAACTCTAGCAAATCCCTTTTTCTCTTTTTTCTTCCAATTTTTGTGGTGTAAACCTTGTACGTTGTGGAAGTCTAGGAGTAGCAACACTTCCATATTTATATATGTGAGTGCTAGGCTTCCTTGTCACCATAATTTTTCTTTCAATTTTTCTTGCCAACCTGAATGCCTTCTCCAATGAATCAGGCTCCCAAAGGAAAACCTCATGTTGGATGTTATCCTTTAAATTCCCTATGAAGACATCAATCATGTGCTCCTCTAGAATATCCTTTACCCTTATATTCAATTTTTGGAAGTCCTCAATGTGCTCCACCATTGAACCCTATTTTTTGAGATTTATCCATTGGCTAAAGAAGGTGTTGCTCTTTGTATCTCTTAATGTGCTATCATTTCCTCCATAAAAATTGACCAAGTGCCAATTTTTTTAAGAGAGAAAATACATCGATTTCATACAAATGTATTTTATTCTAAATATATAGTTTCAATACGTACCTTTCGTGTGTTTTTCACATTATGGAGATCAAAATATTTCTCCATCTATAGTATCCATGTTACGACATCCTTTCCATCAAACTTCCTCATATCAATCTTTGGAATATGGTGGGTCTTCAATCCATTGTTAGAGTTTAAGAAATCATGATTAACATTTATTTTGTTCTTATCACGAGTTTCCTATACTAACTTTTCCTCATTAGGAATAATTTCCTATAACATCTTTGTCAAACCTTCCTTCAAACTTTCCATATTGTTTACTTTTAGACTATTCTTCATGTCTTTCATGTTGTCTGTCAATTTTACTTTTATACCATCGATCATAGCTTCGATGCCATTGTTCAAACCATCCATCTTAGCTTCCATGACATTCTTCAAACCATCCATATTAGGTTCCACACCTTTCTTCAAACCATCCATCTTAGCTTCCATTTCATTTTTGGTTACTTTTTTTGAGAGCGAAATTTGTTGCACTTGGTCTTGTAATTTTGATATATCATGTTGCACTTCTTCATTTTCATGCATCATAGTAGAGAATTTTGAGGCCTTAAAAAGCATGGAATTCTTTTTGGGAGGCATTATAGAACCTAACACTGCTATCTATGCTTCAATATTCCCTTGGAATCACTTCAAAATGATTTTTCAAACAAATGTTATGCAATTTTAAAAACAATACACACCTTTTTCTTGATTTTGAGGAGCTCGATATTGAACCTGATATATTTCTATGATTTAAGATCCCTAATATTTTAGCTTCAGTCCTATAGTATCCCTCTAATTTTGCTTTCCAATGCCATAGGTAATACCTTATTTGGATTCTTCAAGACAAAGTTATGACCAATCTCCCACAATGACCTAATTATGGATTGGTTCAGTAGAGTGAAATTGTATGGCATGCCACATGTCATTGTTTCATCCTTTGGCTCTAAAATATATACAACAGAAACTAAATTCCATACAATTTTTTGCCACCTATTTGAGATGAAATTATCAAGCATGCAAAAACCCTAACTCCATTAGATTATATCTTCGAAAATATATTTAACCAAGGTTTGAAGTTTTTACACGACGTTCCTTAGGATTTCAATTGAAATGGGTTTTTTTCCCAACATCTGAACATCTGTAGAAAATTTTTATAGAAAAAATTACAAATTTACCTGTTTGCAACAACGAAACACTAGAATCCAAAACTCTCATACCAAATGTTATGAAACTAGCTCACAAAATAGAAGAAAAGATAGATAAACACCCTATAAATCAGCCTCCTCAAGGGGGGGACTTCCTTTACATTACATATATGAACAGTTCTTGGATGATACAAATGAAAAAACCTCATTTTTATATATAGCAGTCCAATGGATCCCAATATAATCCTAGCCAACATAACAATAACAATGTAAGGGTAGAACAATAACAATAGTGGGCTTCTATGGGGCACAATAACAATAATATGGGGACTACATGGGTACAAAAATAACAATAACGAGGCTATAATAACAATAAAAATATGGGGATACACTATTATTATAGGGACCTAGGAAAGTCTTCGAAAAAAAGATAAATATGGCACAAAAAACTAGGAGCAGATCCCCATTACAAAAGTCCACATAATTTTTGACCTAGCTATTACCTATAAACTAAATTTAGAATAATTGAAAACTAGTCATAGGGAACTCATATAATACATTTAGAATATTTTGCAAGGTTACGATATATATATGAGTAAATCCAATAAAATAAAAATTGTGTTTTTTAGTTTTTAGAGAGCTACAAGATGAACTAAAAAAAAAATATACAAAGAAACATATTATTGTATAACTATTCAATACAAAAAATATTTTCATAATTTATTCCTACAAACCTAAGCCTCATTTCTTGAAATATAATTATTAAATTTCTGAGCTACCATTTTTAAACAACATTCATAATGTAATTTGCAGAGCAATATATAACTATTTTTCTAGAAAATGTTCGTTGCAACCGCACAAGTTTCATTGGAACCAAAATAATTAAATTGAAGTATATAAATAACAACCCTTGAAGGGAGGAGAAAAACCTCATACATTTAATAATAAAGTCTAGGATATTTCAAGAAAGTAACTTATAATAAATGGGATTTTTCCTAAATAATATTTACAACATTTCCACACAAAGAGGAAGTATCCTATGCCCAAAATAAGTCCTTGTTCCAAGATTTAAAACCCTAATATAAATTATGTATAATAAAGAATGATCCACAAGGTTGTCGCAACATAAAAGACCTAACAAAGAGATAAAAATGTTGATAAGCACCTATAGCCATTGAAGGAAAGGAAAACCCTCGATACCATTCCAATAAACTTTCATTTGAAAAATCATGTTTTCATTGAATCATACATACAAGAAAATTTGTGTGCATCAAACGAAGATCATATGCCAAAGTTATGTCCTCGAGAAGTTGAAATACCAATTTACCCAAACAAGGCCCATAGTTTTGGTGCTTCATCTCCTAGGGTTAGGATTTTGGATGTTTAGGGTTTTCCATTATTTCTAAATAATAAATAGGCCCTCGAGCCTCATTATAACATAGTTAAGATGCCTGTAGTCACCACATTTATTCTTAGAGATAAGCTAATAGTGCCCTAGCTAGTTTATTTCCATTATGTCTATAAGAAAATTTCAGTTCTTTGATATTAATGAAATGAAGTGTTATTTCCATTACATATTTGTATTTATGGTTATATGTGTATTCATTTGTGTTCCTGCATAAATCTGGATCAGTGGTATCAGAGAAATTTTCTTTTTCTTGATCCTTCTTTGCATTTCCCCAATGAGGTCGGGGTATAAGGATTTAGGGCTCGATCTTGTTGAACCTTTGCAAGATCAGCCCCGCAAACCCCGACGACTGCCCATGGGGGGCGGAAATAAATATGAGGGAGCAAGATATCTTATCAAAATATTGCTCGAAGAGGCCCTCGAAAAACAAAGGAACGCGATGATGGATAACTTTGCCCAGATCCTTCAATGACTGCCCACCGGTGGCACATCTGCATTCAGCAGCCACTTTGTAGGCACGACTCCCTTTAAGGTACAAGTAAACTTTGAAATTCCCATATTTGAGTCTCAAATAGATGCATATGTCATATATAGATGGTTGAATATATTATAAATCTATTTATCAATTCCTGACTTTTCAAACCGGGATAAGATTATTTTTGCACTCCTCAAAGCTACCCCCCATGTCCAGGACTGGTGGGAAACCTACTGTGAAAAAAAGGATGAGATAGAACCCTCCTTGTTCTCAGTCGTACCCACTCGGAATTCTTTCCAAGATGCCATCAAGGAACAATACTATCCCATGGGGAGTTATGAGGACAGGTACATACAATGGACCATGCTATGACAATAAAGGGATCAAGATGTGCATGAGCTAACGAATCTGTTCCATACCCTGTGCACAAAGTTGGGTATCAAAGATTCAGAGAAACATTTGTTCCTAAAGTATCGCATTTTTCTGCACAAATACATTTAGGAGGAAATGGAGTTCCTCAACATCTCCTTGCTTGGTACGGCATACTAATATGCTGCCAAGATTGAGGATAAATTCAAACAGAAGAAGTGAGACTTTGGATCTGCGAATTAGAAGTAAGGGAAAGGTACCCTAAAACCGTAGAACAAAGGAAAAATCCAAGGCATGGTAGCCCAAGAAAACCTGCCAAAGCCACAAGAAAATAACAACACTTCGAGGCCAAAGAAGGACACAGGAAAGTGGTGTGAGTTCTGATAATAGCTCCACTCACAACACAAGTGAGTGTCAGGTGAAGCACTTGTTGGTGGTCGACATGAGGGCTTCTGAATCAGATGCATGCTCTGAATCCGAACAAGAACCTGAGAAGGGGAATGACAAAGGGAAACATATTATTGATGCAGAGCCAAACACCATTGTTGCCACTATGAAGATCCAGAAGGAGGAACTGGAAGATCCAGAGGAGGAGGAGCATCTCTTCCATTCCCAGATGTGGGTAAAGGGTTCCCCACTACAGTTCATTGTCAAAAATGGGAGCCAAAAGAAACTCATTTCAGCAGACGTCGTGAAGCAATTTGGCTTGCCGGCTGCATTACACCCATAGACATACACCATTGGGTGGCTTCACCAAGGATGGGATCCCTACGTCATCCAACAGTGTTGCCTTCACTACAGCATAAAGCCCTTCACGAATGAGGTATTATGTGACATTTCTCCTCTTGATGTTTCTGATGTATTATTAGGCCAACCATACTTATGGAAGCAACATGCTGTATATGAGTCTTGACCTCACACTGTTATTGTTACTTTGGGAAATAAGCTATACAAGATACTATAGGTACCACCGCCTACCGCTATCTCTTTGGTTACTACAAAATAATACAGTAAGCTCATTTCCAAAACTAGGAAATGTGTTTTCTAATAATTTTCCCCCAAGGCCACGACCTCTAGACAAGGCTCCTCTGCACGACAACAACAAATGGACAAGGTTGTGGAGGAGTACGGGGACATATTCACCTCACCCACAGGGGTGCCTCTGCACTGTCAGATCAAGCACCCCATTGATATAACCCTAGGCGTGCCACTACCCAATGGACTGATCTATCGACGCTCTGTTCTGGAGAACGATGAAATCAAGAGGCAAATTCAGGAGTTGTTGAGGAAAGGTCACATCTAGCCAGGTTCATCACCCTGTGGGAGCTCGATCGTGTTAGTACAAAATAAGGATGGTACTTGGAGACTTTGTATTGACTATCAAGTGTTGAACAAGATCACTATCTGGAATAGGTACCTAATCCCACGGATTGATGACCTTCTAGACCAACTCAAAGGGGCGAAATATTTTAGCAAGATCGATTTGAAGTCTGGTTATCACCAGGTACCAATCGAACCCTCTGATGTGTGGAGGGTTGCCTTTAAAGCCATGGAGGACCTTTTCAAATGGTTTTTCATGGCTTTCGGGTTGACGAATGCTCCCACAAACTTCATGAGGTTGATGTACGACATATTGTGGCCATTCACCAACTCATTTGTAGTGGTGTACTTGGATGGAATTTTGATCTTCAACCATACTTGGGAAGAGCACCTCCACCACATCTGACAAGTCCTCCAAAAACTACAGCAACACAAGTTGTGTGCCAATTTGGAGAAGTGAACTTTTCGCATGACCGAGGTTCAATATATGGGATACATTATTGATGAAAGGGGGATGCATGTGGATCCAACCAAGATCCAAGTCATTCGGGATTGGCCGGCCCCAACTACTCTAACAAAGCTTCGCAACTTTCTAGGTCTTGCTAATTTCTATTGCAGGTTCGTGTTGGGATTTTCTCATATCACTTGGCCCTTGAGTCAATTCACCAAGGGAGGAGGGAAAGCAAAATTATTTTGGTCAGAATCTCAACAGAAGGCGTTCGTAGAATTGAAATATTGCCTCTGTTCTACCCCCTTTCTCACATTACTAGACTTGAAACAACCATTTGAGATCAAGACAGATGCATCTGACTATGCTATTGGGGCAGTTCTTACTCAACAACGGCATCGAGTGGCATATCACAGTGAGACATTGTCTGATACAGTTCGCAAGTATCCCACTTATGAAAAATAAATGTGCTCCATTGTGCGGGCTCATCGACAATGGAAGCATTACATTTTTGGGAAGGAAACAATCATCCGCATAGACCACTGACCTCTGTAGCTCATACAGACACAAGGGAAGTTGCAGAATGATCACCATCAGAAGTGGTCCACATATCTGCAATAGTTTCATTTGAACATCAAGTACAAGAATGGTAGCACCAATAATGTTACATACTGCCTTAGCCGACCACCGATCATGGTGCTAAACACCATCCTCAACTCTTGTGGGCACGAGACTTATAATTGGCCACTTCTCTACAAGAGCAATCTAGAATTTGGCCACACATACAAGGCATTCTTGGGGGTATTCATGTTCCAAATTTTCACCTCCAAGATGCATTGTTATGTCACTTGGGACACCCTTGTGTTCCTTCAAGAGAGCGTGCCAAGATTATATGGGAAGCACACTACAATCGAGTCGTTGTGCATTTCGAGGTCGAAAAAACAGTGGAAATATTGCATAATTATTTCTATTGGCCGAACCTTCGATAGGATGTCGGGAAGTACATCAGATTCTGCACTGCTTCGGCCATTGCCAAATCGACCATTAAGAAGCAAGGCCTATATACTACGCTACCTACCCATAGTCAACCTTACGAATCCATCTCCATGGATTACATGTTGGGCCTTCCTTCTACTAAGTATGGGAATGACTGTGTTTTCGTGGTCGTCGATAGATTCTCAAAGATGGCCATTATGGTAGTCTACAAGAAGAATATCACAGCAGAAGCCACTGCTAAACTCTTCCTTGAATGAGTGTGGGTGCACTTTGGGATCCCACAGTCTATCATATCATATTAGGATAGCAAGTTCCTTGGCACATTTTGTTCCAGCCTCTAGTCAATGTTGGACACCAAGCTCACCAAGTCCACAGCTTTCCATCCCCAAACTGATGGCTAGACATAGGTTTTCAAGAGGATGATTGTACACATTATGTGCATGTACAATTCAAAGAATCCATGCACATGGGATGAGAGCCTCCCCTATGTACAACATAGTTATAACCAGGCTCTCCACATCTCAACCGGCCACAGCCCCTTTCAGGTGGGCTTGGGATTCCAGCCACTATGTCCCAGTGACGTATCCATGCCATTTGCGACTACTCAGGCTGATTCGGCTCATATCCAGTCTGAACCTAACAAAGCGAATAGCTTCATCGAGCGTATCCAGCACATACTCCAACAGGTTCATAACATATTTGACAGAGCCAATTCTAAGTACAAGCAATGACATGATCAACATCGGGTGCCACACAACTTCCAGGTGGGCAACAAAGTATGGCTATATTTGTAGAAGGAGCACCTCACTGGACCGCACTGCAAGCTTCGCCCGCTCTGATATGAGTTGTACACCATCACTAAGGCTATAGGGAAAAATTCCTTCGAGTTCATTATTCCACCATTCCTTAGTATGCAGCCAATATTCAATGTGGATCTCCTTCATCCCTACTTTACACCTCTACTGGACACGTCTGACATTGTAGAACAACTCACACCAACAAAGTTAAAACTATACTGCATCAAACAGGACACCACAGATTGTATCATGGACATGCAAATCAAGAATACTCGGCAACAAATGATCCATTTGTATCGGGTTGTCAAAGCTGGACAACTCCTGCATCAAGGCAAGTGGTTCACTAGGGACCAAGTTCAGCAGAAGTTTCCTCATATCATGGAGGAACTCAATGAAATGGGGACCATTTCTTCCTAAGGGGGGAGGAATGATCCAGGTGGATATTGGTGGCCACCCGCCTATTCCACTTGGGCCCCCACCATTGTCTTTTTCAATTTTTTAGTTTCAGCACAACTTACTATTTTTAGCATTTTTTCAGGTCCTAAACTTCTGGGGTCATTTTGAGGGCCTAAATGATGTTTTTTGGGAAAACTAGGAGCAACATGGGTCCACAAATCAATGTTGCTCACATATAAGGTTTTATTCCTTGTATATATCTTTATAATGAGGTATGGTGCACATCAAACGGAGATCGTATGCCAAAGTTACGTCCCCGAGAAGTTGAAACACCAATTTACCCAAATGGGGCCCATAGTTTTGGCGCTTCATCTCCTAGGGTTAGGGTTTTGGATGTTTAGGGTTTTCCATTATTTCTAAATAATAAATAGGTCCTCGAGCCTCATTATAATAGAGTTGAGAGACCTGTAGCTGCCACATCTCTTCTCAGAGATAAGCTACTAGTGCCCTAGCTAGTTTATTTCCATTTTGTCTGTAAGCAAATTTCAGTTATTTGATATTAATGAAATGAAGTGATATTTCCACTACATATTTGTATTTATGGTATATGTGTATTCTTTTGCATTCTTGCATAAATATATATCAAGTTGAGCAGAGTTTACAACTACTCCATGTTGCTAAAAAAATCATCGAAAGGAAGGAATTGAAGAACCTAAGGTTTGATTTTTTGTACTTATGGATATAAACCAAAGTCACCATACTCGTGTGAGGAAAAAGACTATTTTAGTCCTCATCAAAAATCCATACTGAGAGATAAATAAAACCATTGAGAAATGATAATTTTAGGGTTAGGGTTCTGTTAAAAATATAGTGAGAAAACTCGCCATATTAAACTCCCTGGACTAGTCAGACTCAAACCAAAAATGATACAAAATTTTATTGTTGTGACTAGAAAAATCCTCAATATGGAGCCATGAAATTTGCGTGCATAAATCAGTGGTGGTTAAAGAGTGAATTAATAATGGTACTAGGATAAATCAAAAACCTAAAATGAAACCCAAAGAGAACAAATTTTCCAAGGAAAATAGCATGTGAACCAGAGCCATGCCATTACCATGCATGTAATCAGATTTCAACCTGGATGATTATTTAAGAAAAAACCAAACAAAATTTTATGGTAATTCCTTCAAGAAAAGGGTAAGATATTACTTAGTTATGGTAGGGTTTGAAAGAAAATTATAAAGATAATTTTCATGATCGTCGCAACAACAAAATGAAACAATGACGACGAGGTTTGATAGGGTATTTACCCTAACCATAACCTAATTAACATTCACCATAGATCAATGAAGGCAAGATCATCACCATTGAAGACACCAACTAACTAGGGTCCACGAAGGAAGTGTGGGCCCGAAGCCACCCAAACGATATCCACTCATGTGGAAACCAACGTGGATGAGGAGCAAGAGAATAAATATACAAATATATACATAACATGAATATGATTTGAGTCCTACCAACACCTTGGGGAGTGAAAATAATTCCAAAGGAAACTCATAATAATGTTTATGTATATAAGTGTAGCGCTAGTGACATGAATCACTTTAAAGGTCAGAGAAATTGTGTGTCATGTTAATAACGTAAGTGGCAATTATTTGCATGAAAAAGCATGAGGTAATGCCTATGTTTATTTAAGGTAGTAGGATATTTAGTTATATAAGTATATATGTATATATATTCTTGTACTTAATATTTGAGGAAAAAGGGTTCTCAGATCTTGGCACATCCGGATAGCAATTGACCCCAAAAATTTGAACAATGGTACCAAGGAAAAAAAATATGCATAATACTTTTCGTAATTAATATGATGGGAACTAGGTGGAGATCCTAAATGTTACTTTGTTGCAGTAAGTAATTGTAGACTTGGTAACCCAAGGGGTGACCTTATATAATAATATATTATGTAATTGTGGAAGATATTTACCTTATAAAAAAAAAGTATGATGAATTTCTAAGACATTTACATGTTTTTTATGGATAATATGGGGGAGATGTAACAACTTTCTTACCACATAAGTCATATATCACTTAAAACTTACAATATATGTCCCCAAATTCATCAAAGGAGACATTAAAAATTCATGGATACCATCAAAATATATGTTTCGTACTTATGGTATATAACTCAACACATATGAGCTTGAACATAAGACATCAACTATCATAATTTGATGTCCAATTCCCATACTGGAACAATATTTATTTACATGAAGGGATCAATATCTCAATTTATAGGTGGAAGGATTCCCCTACATTGTGAATAAGAAAAATATAGGATTCATAAAAGAAAAATTTGTTTGCGAGTAAGGAAGGGATGGAACAAACCTATTTTCAAGAATAAAATCCAATATCAAAAGTCGAATTTGCGATTCCAATCATGGTCTTTTCCCCTTTCCATTTTTAAATTGTAGAATCTAGATTTAGGATGCATTTATTTGAGTACTTTTGTGCATCAATCAAATTTTAAATTAGTTGATCTGGTCAACTAATTAATTATATAATATTTGAAATACTTTCTAGCAACCTAGAGAGGAAGATTTTAGTCATGATTAATGATCAAATTTAAAGGGTTGGTATTAATTTCAATTAGAAGGGAATATATTCATGAAATGCTTCCATAAACAAAAGTTAAAATAAAAATAAATTTCAATTGAAAATAGTATATTATCTCTACGTTTCATTCTCAATCAAATTTATTTCTATTAAATAAATTAAATTCCCGAAACTAGATGGAATCCTAGTAGGTAGTGATGTAGTTCAAATTGACCCAATAAATTTAAGCTTTTCCACCATCTTTATGTGGCTTAAACATTCTTGCAGTTCGAAAACTATTCCATCTCTCAATGCTTTCACTGAAAACTTTGTTAGGTTTTGTGGCCCTAGAATGAAGAAGCATGAGGATTTCTTTGGACAGATAGTGCTAGATGTAAGAATGTTAACAAAATTGATCACCCAAGAATACCTCCCTCAGGTTGTGTGATACCTCAGGTTGTGTGATATGAGGATTTTGAATTTTGAAAAATAAACTTAAATTCTTTTTAAGAAGAGATATATTTATAAACTTTTATCATATTTTAATAAGAGAAAATGTATCTCATCACAAAATAAAATTACAAAAGAGTTAAAAAGCTAAAAGGAATCCAACCCTTTAGAAAATTAAAAGAAAATAAAGGTGTCCTTTATTTAAAAAAAAAAAGAAAAAAAAAACTTTACTTATATTAGAAGTATATGAAAGGTCTCATTTGGTATTAGTTTCATAATAGTGAAAATCATAAAGAAAAATATATATAAGAAACAAAATATCAAAAAATATGAGAGTAGGTGAGGGCCCAATTAGTGTAGAAAAAAATTATTTTATGCACTATTTATTTGTTCGCCTTTGTGAGGAACCAATTAAAAAATACATGAAATTAGCAAATCCATTGTGTGAAGAATCAAAGAATACATGAAATTATCAAATCCATGGAAAAAATAGTTAAATAAATATGTAAAATGTGGAGGAAAATAACATGAATTAATTCATTATATTCAAACATTCTCATATTAAAAATTGTCAAGTGTGCATTACAAATGTGAAAGTCACCACCAAATTTGATCACGGGACTTTACAGCATATTTGTTATTCAATTGACATAAAGACACAACCCATCACTCACATCAGTTCATGAGGAATGGACTTTCAAAGTTCCATAAATATGATTCGATGTAATTATCCATACACTAAATAAAGATTCCTACCTGTAATGTTATTCCAATTTTATTATTGAATGAACAAATTTTCAAAACAATGGGCTCTTGTACATGATTCATTACATGGGCTCCCATAATTGCCTTGGAATTATTGGCTATAAAAATAATCCTATAAGAGCATCTCTCTCACCCTTTAAAGTAATCCAAAATAATCCTATAAGAGTATCAAGTGTATCAAGTGTATATCCAATGGTTTGAAAGACCCCTGCCCCACTGCAGTTTAATGGTAGGGGTTACTCTCACTTGGATTTGTTTCCAAACCACCTCCAGAGATCAATGTTTCACATTCGTTGAGGGAGGCCCTCCCAATTTTCAAAACCGCAGGACAAGGGGGTTTCTCAAAATGCTTAGTAGTTTCACTCGTTATGCTTATGCAATAGTTGTGAAAAAGTTTCTATTGAAAATTAGGACATCCCTATTCACTACATCCCCAAAAATGAAACTTTTGGATGATATTATATCTAAAGGAAGGCACTCACCCATAAAAAGGGAGTTGATTCAAAGGAAATTACATTAACTCGAGCACAAATGGTGTCATCTCAGTGGTTTACGTGAAAATAAAAAAATACAGTTTCATTAAACTCATAGACATAAATAATCGATGGTTTGAAGAGACTATATATAGAGAATATATTTCTAACCTACTGGTTTATATGATTCATTGTAGCATGAGAAATTTTTCACATGTTGAGTTAGACTTATATTTTTATTCTTTCCCTCTGTGTACATGGTGAATGCTAGTGAAAGGTACCCAAGTCCTGTCACAGATTAAGAGGCCAAAACTTATAATCCTTGTATCTATAACCATTTTTAGCTAGATATATTTCCATAGAGAGATATTTCATTCATCCACATTGCAGGAAAATCAAAGGTTATGTGTTACAGGTTTATTTAAAATCAAAGGGAAGCAAAGCTATGATCAAGGACATACACATAATATCTTTGTAGTTTTTTTTCGCCCATAACTTTATGTTATTATCACAGGATTAGAAGATGGAATCGTTTGCATTTGGAATGCAAACACATATAAAATTTACTCACTATGTATGATACTAATTATATGTAACAAACCTGGTAAAAAATTCATGTAAATATAGTTAATAAAGGAAAAATAATAACCATGGTCATGGGACATGTATTCCAAGTTGAATTTTGGGAAAAACATCCTAGTGTGGGTGTTCATTTGGTTTATTATTGCTAAGGAAATTGAAAAAGGAAATGGATAAGGCTTTGGAAAGGCAAAGTGGCATTTATTTATGAAAATAATTGAAATTAAGATAAAAGGAAGGTGAAAGGTCGCAAGCTGCATATGAGGATGAAAATGAAGGAAAATACCGGAAAATTGAATAAAATAGAGGCCTCATTAATAAAAAGGCTTCTGAGGATGATTTGATATATTTTTTCAGATATGTTTTGGAGCTCTCTCACACTCTTGGAAACTTAGATTTTTCTTGGAGAACTCTATCATTAGATCAAGGAAAGCAAAGTAAGGACCAAGAAGGCAAAGGAAATTAGAGATCAAGCAAGGAAGAGTAGGATCAAGCAGCTACAATGGGTTTACTTGTAGGTATCAAATTGCATGTGTGATTTCCTTGCTTCATTTGGCATGCATGGTACATGCATGTGTGTATTTTCCTCTCTTGTTGTCATTGGCATGGCATTTTCTAGGTGTGACAATGTTCTTCAGCCTAGCCTTTCCATTTCTAGATATACATGGTGTGATGGGTTCTCTTATATTTGGTTAAGCAGGATTTCCATATGGTTTTAAGATTGATAGAGGTGGTCTTTGAAAGAAAGAACACATGGCCTAAGAATCCTTCGACCGAACTAGGATTGTGGTAAAACCATATTTTGTGTGCCTCGGTAGGCCTTGTAATCCTCAACCAGTGAATGGTGGGATATACGGTAAATCATAGAGGTTTTTTCCCTCGATTAGGCCTAGGAATCCTTGACCGGTGTATGGTGGGATATATGGTAAATCCTAGAGGGTGGAGTTTCAATTAGGCCTCCAAATCCTTGACTAGTGAATGGTAGGGTACGGTAAATTCTAGAGACTAGGAGGCAGGAAAATTACTCACGGTGTACGTGGAGAAATATAGTGGCATCAAGGCTTGTTTAGGGCCTACTGAGCCTGTGGGGATTGCAGTAAAGCCCGAGCAAACCTGGCTTGGTTTGGTTTTGAGTCCCACTTTCATGTTTGGAATATGGCATGGGGGTGACTGGATGAAAGAAATATTTGGTTCAACCAATCTATGGTCGAGTGGCTTTTGGAAGTCCCATACCTAATTTTATTTTGCATTCATTAATAAGAGTTTCTCTCCTTGGTATTTCATGTGTAAATTTACAGGTTCATATGTGTATTTTATGGATGTTATATCCTTGTTATTTCTATTGGTTACATGTTGGTTATGGGTATGTTTTATGACATAATTGATGTATGGTTATCAACATGTTTTGATTAGAAAATGAATATTCAATTTATATATCTCATAATATATGTTAATGCAGCTATTGTGTTAAGGAAACAATGCTTCTTTAAGAATCTCAGATAAGTATGAGACCCATATGCTCATATATGATTTTACGATTTGTAGATTACATGTTTGTGACATGTTTGATGAAATTCCTGCCATGGCTAGTAGGGTTCATATAAATTATTTGTATAAAAAATTGCATTAGTATCTTTGTTCCCATTTTATTTATCATTTATGAAGTTTTCATGAAATTCTGGGCAATGGCTTGAGTCCTGACCCTGAAAAAGTGGCAAAGAATCTGGGGTTGCTCACACAAAACTAGTTGGAAACGTCAACAGTCCTTGGCATGCCTTCCTATGGGAGCGATATGAAGGAATTATTCACTTACATGGCTTGTCATTGGAGTGGATGAGGGCCCAGGTTAGTCAAATGATCATGAGCTCTCTAGGGTTGGACACCTAGAAGGGTTGGTTGGATCCTGAAGGTTCTATAGTATGTGTGGAAGGCCAGATTGGTTGTGTTATGTTGGTTCCACTTTCTTAAGGTGATCTAGGAGGTTTAATCACATCATAATAGCCTATTTTCATATGTTTACCCTAGTGGCCCGGTTATCTTCGATAAATGTGGGAGGAGGGTGTTACAAAGTCGTATCAGAGAATGGTTCACCCCTTTGACTTGATGGGCGGTGTGTTGGTCATGCATACATGTCGATCACATATTTTTAGTGTATGATTTTGGTATGTGTTGTTATTGTGTATGCATGGTGATGACCATGGTTGCAGTTGTGTCACCATGTGCAAGTTGATTGCGTTGATTATTTCATATGTTTATCATGAGTGTATGTCAATTATGCATTCGTTATGCATGTTAATGTTTGTATGTTGTTATGGATACATTGACATTGTGATAATTGTCGTGCATGAGGTCATCATATGTGGTCGGTATGGTCATGCATTGGTAGGTGGATAATGGTTGAAATGATCTTTATTACTATTATTATTATGAGTATACATGTATCGTGCTAATATGGTTGATCTTACATATGAGATATCCTCCCATGAACTATACTGAGGTATGTTGATTATGTTATGTTTTGGTTTAGCTTACATCGTATACTTGCAGGAAAGAGATCAAAGATAACTAGCAAGATGGTAGACTAGTTCACGAGATTCTCCCTATTGGTCAGATGAGAAATGTGGTGGTGTGAATTCTTTTGAATTAGAAGAAACATTAAGAAGCTTGAAGGAAGAAATAAGGAGTTGCAAAGAAGATAATGTCAAAATCATGTAGGAATAGGAGAAACATGCAAAAGTTAATGTAGTAATCCTTCAAAGTTTGTCGTAATTGTAGATACATGGAACACTTTGAATTAGCCATGCACAGGAGGACAAGACTAATGGGGCATATGGAAGTACATCTCATGGCGAGAACAAGTCAGATAAAGATGACACAATCAAAGATGGAAGGATATTGGATACTACGAATAGGAGAGGTGATGGAAACATGTTTTATTCTAGTTCTTGTTCATATAGGGAATATGATCATCATCGTTATCATCCTTACAGGAGGAGTAACATGGGATATTTTCCAGAATATTTCAAGAAATCAAAGCCACCTACCTTTGATGGGGACTTGAAGAAACTGGAAGATGTTGATGCATGGTTACTTGGGGTGAAGAAATTATTTGAGTTGAATGAGTACATAGAGAATATGAAGGCCATAATAGCTATCTTCAACCTCAAAGGGAAAGCAAACATCTACTGGGAAGATGTGAAGAAGGTTGGAGACATCAGGAAAAAATACTTGAGTTTGCATGAATTCAAGAGACTCTTCAGGAAGAAATAATTGTCAGAGAAGTATTACAATGGAAAATCCAAGAAATTTTACGAGTTAAATATCGGATAGATCACAAATTAGGAGTATAGGAAAAATTTCCTAGAGCTATTAAGGTATGTACCATATCTTAAGGATGAAAAGACTAAATTTCAGAGGTTTTTCAATGGATTATCTTTAGAATTTAGAGACATGATTGAGTATGATGAGCCTTGGTCACTTGACGAATTTATTGGGAAATTAAAGCACTATTATGAGCCATCAAATAGTAATACAAAATCTTAGAAAGGTTGTAAAGAGAAAGACAAAGCTAAAGGTAAATGCCAGTCGAAAAGAACAAGACCCCAGGATGCAGAAGAGAAATAAAATGTTGCGCTTGAAAATAAGTTCAATGTAGTTATACAGGCATATGGGTCACAATAAAAAAATAGAGGTGATAGTACATGATAGTTACAGTGTTGGACATGTGGTAAATATCATCTTAAGAGGTATTTTCTGCAAAATCAGGGTGGTATGCCTTAGATTTACAGTGCACAGGAAGCAGAGATTGTTGGGGATGTTGGGAAGAGAACTCCTTGGATCTATGCAACATTGGATAATAGGCAAGCAGATCACCATATATCTGTCATTGAGATGGAAGGTAATCTTTGTGATCCCATTGTTTCTATCTTGATTGAACCTCGATCTAATTATAGCTATGTTAACCCTGACTTGGTGGATAAGTGTGGATTGAATAAATAAGTTCATGCATAATCTTGTTTAGTGTAGTTGGTTATAGGTACAAAGAAAATAGTTCATAATTGGGTAAGATCTTGTGAATTTGAGTTAAATGGTTTGCCTACATCAGCACATCTGAATGTATTTCCATTGGGAATGTATAGTATGCTTTTCATTATGGACTAGCTATATCATCTGAGGACTAAGGTAGATTTCTATGATAAGGATATCGAATGTTTGGATGATGTTGGAGAATATAGAATCTTACAGGGTAAGAAGAAAGCAACATCATTTATAATGGTGACATCTATGCATGCAAATCATAGACACAAAAAAGGGTGTGTGTTATTTGCAGTGCATATTTCTAGTGATAAAGGTAAGGAGGATGAGGATGCAGATATATTAATAAGGTACCCGATCTTACCACAATTTCAAGATGTGTTTCTAGTAGATATTTCAGATTTTCCGCCTCACAAGGAAGTAGACTTTTCTATTGAGTTGGTACGAGAGGCAGCACCGGCATCAAAGACACCATATAGGATGAGAATCTCTAAAGTTAGTAGAGTTGAATTTGTAGTTGAAAGAAATGCTTGAAAAGGGATAAAGTAGGCCAAGTGTATCACCGTGGGGTGCACCAATGTTTTTTTTGAATAAGAAGGGTGGTACTCTCAGGCTATGCATTGATTACAAACATTTGAATAAGGTAACAATCAAGAACAAGTATCCATTGCCAAGGATTGATGACTTGTTTGATCAGTATAAGAGAGGAACAATGTTTTAAAATATTGATCTAAGATCAAGGTCTCATCAAGTATGCATCAAAGAAGAGTATATTTACAAGACATCTTTTAGGGCTAGGCTTGGGCATTATGAGTTTGTTGTAGTTCCTTTCGATTTGGCTAATGCTCAAACTACCTTTATATGCTTTATGAATATTGTGTTGCATCCTTATTTGGAAAAATTTTCTATTGTATTCATTGATGACATCTTGATATATTCTATGAATGAGGAGGAAAATGTCGAATACTTGGCAGCAATATTGAGATTGCTGAGAGAGCATCAGTTGTATGCCAAGCTTAGAAAAATCAGTTTCTTTCATATAGAGGTACATTACTTGGGACATGTTGTTTCCAGGGAAGGCATAACAGTGGATCCATAAAATATAAGGGCTATCTTGGTGTGGGAAACTCCTAGAAATATGGATGATGTAATATCATTTATGGGGATATTAGGTTATTATAAGAGGTTTATTAGGAACTTCTCTCGGATTACATATCCTATTATTCCACTATAGAGGAAAGGTAAGAAATTTGAGTGGACATAGGAATGTGCAGCAAGTTTCAATTAGCTATTGACAAATGCTCTAGTGTTAAATATTGCAGATCTGGACAAATATTTTGTGGTGTCTATGGATTCTTACAAGAGGGGAATTGGTGGATCCCCTTTACAGTAAGGACAGGTAGTATGCTATGAGTCATAAAAAATGAATGACCACAAGCATAATTATCTGACACATGATCTTGAGTTGACACTAATAATTCATGCACTGAAGATGTGGAGGCACTATATTCTTGGAAGGAGGTTTGTATTGATGAGTGTTCATAGTGGATTGAGATACTTGCTTCACCAACCAAATCTGAATGTTGAGCAATCTAGATGGTTGGCCATGATTAGTGAGTTTGAATTTGATATTAAGTACATCAAGGGTAAAGAGAACAAGGTTGCACTTAGGAGGAGGATACAGGTGAATCATATAAAAAATATGAGTTATTATGAGGCATACATGCAAGATCGTATCTTATAGGAAAGACAATAGGATGTGAGGTACATGTATCTTAGGCACAAGTTACAGTAGGGTATAGGTGATTAGGATGTGGATTATCATCTTACAAAATATGGATCGATTAAATTTAGGTAGGATATATGTGTCGGAAAACAGTGAGATCAAGAAGCTTATCTTCTGATAGTTTCATACAAAACCAAATTCAGGTCACCCAGGATATCAGAAGAGATTGACAATGGTGAATTTTTTTTATCATTGGACGAATCTAAAGAAAGACGTGGCAGAGTTTGTGGATAGATGTTTGGATTGTCAGCAGGTAAAAGAATAATGTAAGCAACCATGTGGACTACTACAGTTGATTTTGATTCCAGAGTGTGAATGGGAGGTCATTTCCATGGACTTCATTATAGGTTTGTTGAGGAAATCTAGAGAACAGGATTCTATCATGGTTGTGATGGACAAGTTGACAAAGGGAACACACTTCATTAAAGTGAATTCTATGTATTCAACTAATGATGTGTCACAGGTATTCATCAAATATGTGGTAATATTATACGGTGTTATGCAGATGATTGTGTTAGAAATGGATGCTAAGTTGACTTCCAAGTCTTGGAGGGAGTTGTTTTCAAGTTTAGGGAGAAAATTAGAGTTCAACACAACTTATCATCCAAATATAGATGGACAGAAAAAGAGGGTAAACAATATTTTGGAGGACATATTGAGGATGTATGTGATGCATAAGCAGGGGAAATGGGGTCATTACCCTCCATTCGTTGAGTTTTCTATATAACGGTTACTAGCAGTCATTGAGGATGAGTATGTTTGAGGCACTGTATGGGTGGAGTTGTAATAATCCCATCAGTTGGAGTGATATAGTGAACAAGGTGTTGATAGGACTAGACACGTTGGTAGATATGGAATAGGAAATTTAGGTAATCTAGAAGAATCTAAAGGAAACATAGGACGCATAAAATTTATGCAGATCAGAACATGATGTCTAAGGAGTTTCAGGTTGGGAAAAATGTGTACTTTTGCATCAAGCCCAAGAAGAGCACCTTGAGGATTTGATCACATGTCAAATGGGCACCTCAGTTTTGTGGACCTTTAAATATTCTTGAAATGATTGGACCAGTAACCTATCAACTTGCACTACCTCTGACAATGAAATTCCATGATGTTTTCCAAGTATCATTACTTAATAAATATGTTAAAGATGTTGATGATGTGATTGATTGTTATGTATTGCAAGTGGATCCAGAAGGAGAATTACATCCAGAACCATAGTGTATTTTGTAGAGAAAGATGTTAATTCTCCATAACTGAGCCATCGAGCAGGTTAAAGTGCAATGGAAGCACTTTGGGCTGAATGAAGCTACTGGGAGATGGCAAATCAAATGCAGGATATGAATCCATCTCTATTGGTTGGTTGAGTGAATTTTTTGATATATGTTTTGGTGTGATGTTTTGGTATATGTGCATATGTATATGGATGTAAATCTCACCATGAGTTGTGTTATAAATCTCCAATAAGCGGGATGGGTGTCATGTCATTATGATTTTCATATTGTTATGTTTTTCATGTTGGTTTTCTTCTCAATAGGTCGATCAATGTAAACATGAAAATGAGCTAAGTTATAAAGCTCCATGGGAACTATGCTTTGATTTCAACAGTATTTTTGGTTGTAGGTGTCATTGAACACCGAATACGGTGTTCCCCCAAGGGCAAGGGTTCTGAAATATCCCTGGTCAAAAATTCATGTAATAAAGTTATAAAATGAAAAATAATAACCATGCTCATGGGACACGTATTCCAATATTAATGTTGGAAAAAACATCCTAGTGTGGGTGTTCATTTGGTATATTATTTCTAAGGAAATTGGAAAAGGCTTTGGAAAGGAAAAGTGGCATTTATTGGCATTTATTTATGAAAATAATGGAAATTAGGAGAAAAGGAATGTGAAAGGTCACAAGTTGCATGTGAGGAGTAAAATGAAGGAAAATAACTGAAAATTGAATAAAATATAGGCCTCGTTAATAAAATAGATTCTTAGGATGATTTGGTACCTTTTGTCGATTCAGCTAGTTTTGGAGCTTTGTCTCTATTATCTCTCTCACTCTTGGACACTGAGATTTTTCTTGTAGAACTCTAGCATTGGATCAAGGAAAGAAAAGGAAGGACCAAAAAGGTAAAGGAAAGAAAAGATAAAGCAAGGAACAGAAAGATCAAGCACCTACAACGGGTTTAGTTGCATGTATCAAATTGATGTGTGATTTTCTTGCTAGATTTGGCAGGCATGGTACATGCATGTGTATATTTGGTTCTCTTGTTGTCATTGGCATGGAATTTTCTAGGTTTGGCATTGTTATTCAACCTAACCTTACCATTTCCTGATAGCCATGGTGTGATGGGTTCTCTTGTATTTTGTTAAGATGGATTGTCGAATGATTTCGAAACTGAATGAGGTGGTCCTTGAAAGAAAGAACACATGGACTAGGAATCCCTGGACCAGACTGGGATTGCGGTAAAGACAAATTTTGTGTGCCTCAATAGGCATGGGAATCCTCGAATCCTAAATAACAGGATATATGGTAAATCCTATTGTTTTTTCCCTCGATAATACGTAGGTCATTGATCGGTGTATGGTGGGATATATGGTAAATACTGGAGGGTGGAGTCTTGATTAGGCCTAGGAATCCTTGACCGACGAATGGAGGGATATACGATAAAGCATAGAGACTAGGAGGTTAGAATATTCCTCATGGTGTAGGTGGATAAATCTAGTGGCATCCATGCTTTTTTAGGGCCTAATGGTCTAGTGGGGATTATGGTAAATCCTGAGGAAACCTGGTTTGGTTTTGTTTGGGGTCCCACATTCATGCTTGGAATATGGCATAGGGGTGATTGGTTGAAAGCGAGATTTGGTTCAACCAATCTATGGTTAGGTGGTTCGATGAAGTCCCATACCTATTTGTATTTTGCATTCATTAATAAGAGTTTCTCTCCTAGGTATTTCTGTTGGAAATATTGTCATCGATGTCAAAGGATCATAAATGAGTTACACCAAAATTATCATTAATGGCAAAGGAGTAAAGAAGAAGAGGTTATAAGGAAAAGGAGAATATCAAGCAATGTGCAGCAATGGGCAGCAGAGATGCAAAAGAGCACCATAGAAATATAACCTAAAGCAGAGAGAACTAGCAAAGAGGCAAAGGAGCAACATGGAGAAGCTTTAGCATGATTACTTAAGGCAAAGAAGCAGAAAAAGAACAAAGGTATTTAAGGCAGCGAATGGAGCGAATACAATAAAGAGGCAGAGACAACAAAGGTAGCGAATGCAACACAGGCAGCGAATGGAGCAGAGATAGCAAAGAGGTAGAGACAATAGAGGCATCAAATGCAGCACAGACAACGAATGGAACAAGGACAAAAAAGAGGCAGAGACAACTGAAAGCAATCGGATTTGCTAGACACAACAAGGACCAGATATCCTGCACATAGTAGAAGTAGGAAGAGGCGACAGACGAGAGGAAGAGGTGAGAGCAGTGAGAGCCGAGAGGTAGAGGCGAGAGCAGCAATAGCTAGATTGACAAAGTGGGAGAGTGTAAAAAAATAAAAAATTGACTAAGGCAGAGAATTCTTTGAATAATTCCAAGGGAGTTGAGCGAACGGTCACGATTAGATCGAAATAGCAAAGGCAAGAGATGGATAGTTGAGATCAAAGTAGGAAGAAGAGGTGAAGAAGAGCCATGCAAAGGCGTGCAGATGGTTAGGATTAGATCACAAAAACAAAGGCAAGAAATGGACGGATATGATTCATCATTAGATAATTGGGGCGAAAATACAATCGAATTGCAAACAGCAATGAGGACCATAGATCTGGGCAGATCAACAATGATGATCACATCAGCGGAGATCAAAAGCGCAAATCACAAAGTATAGCGGGTAAGTGCTAAGGCGTTGCAAGGTAAGTTAAATTAGTTGCAATGCAAAGTGAAGAAGGGACACGCAGCGGCACAACACAATATCGTACATCGCAAGAAATAGAGTATAACCACAAAGGAAATATTATAAAGTGTGAAGTGCGATCACATAAGGACCATTAGATTTGGGGGCAGATCAATGGCGGACAGCGAACTGCATACCACACATTGCAGCGCTTAAAGGATAGCAATAAGGCGACCACAAGTTAAGTTAAATATTTTGCGATGTGAAATGGAGGGACACATGTCGACCCTGCGCAACATCGCATACCACAATAAATAGGATGTAACTTCAAAGATATATCAAGGAATTTTATGTTGGTTGTGATGCAGTAAGGCTTATGCGATGCGATGCGATGAAGGGAATCCATGTGGCAGGACCACGCACAAGTGCAGATCACAAATCGCAAGGTTTAAGGTTTATCGCTAACGGTATAGAGGGAAACGTGCGAGCAAGGATTTGTGATGAGATATGATTGTTCAAGCACTGTGGGACCCAATATCCTTTGTTCTGTGTATGTTATATGCACCATAGTATAAATTTTATGTTTTTGACTGCTAAGTGTATTTATGTTTAAATATATATGCGTTGTTGATTGTTTAAACGTATGTATGTTGATTAAAGCCTAGATTTGTAATCCGCCACGTGTATAAAGGGATTTGTATGTGGTCCATCTCCCATAGGTCATGAAGGAATAATTTGAATGCAATTCAAAGGACAAGGAACACGGGCAGAACAGTGGTGAGGTAGCTTGGGAAAATGAAAAGGCTGAACGCAAAAGAAAAGTCACAAGTAATAAAAGAAAAGGGAAGTTATACAACAAAGGTGGAATATAATGGAAAAATTAGAAAAGACACAAGACAGGAAGCAGAAAAGGACAAATGCACAGCAAAGCGAAGAAGCTGAAAGGGCTAAGTAAATATGTGATTGTAACTTTAAATGTAGTATTAACTTTATATTGTTTGTGATGCAAAGCCAAGTCTCAGTAGGAAAAGAAAAACTCCACTATAATACTGAAATGTGTACATCTAGTTATATTATTCTGAATGTGTTGAGCAAGAAAATGAGAATTTGGAAGGCAAAGAGTCATACCTTTTCATTTCATATTCCCATATAGAATTCAAACAACTATGAGGTGATCTCTATAAATGATGTTACTTTCATATGCATAAAGAGGTTAGAGAGTGGAAGAATAAGAAGTAGAAAGAGAAGATAGAGAAGCTGGGTAGATCTAGAGATGATATAAGGCAGATATGAAGGCTAGAGGACAGGAGTGAAGAAGGAATAGAACAAAGCTGATATCCAGGTAAATCAGCATGTGTTTTCATTGTAGTGGGAGGAATTTGGTGCTTCCATATCAAATTGTAGCTTGATAGATGTCCAATTGTAGCTGGCTAAGGTAGGAGCCTCTTGTGGGTTGTAGCATGTAGAAAATAGATGGGATTTGGAGCTTCCTTGCAAGTTGTAGCTTGTAGAATTGAGGTAGTAGCCTCTTGTAGGTTGGAGCCTACAAAAAATCAGTGGCGATAGGGAGTTGTTGCTTGCCTTTTCATCACAACAATAATAAGATGTGGTTTTCTCCTTTAAGGGTTTCCACTTATATCTATTGTCTATGTGCATGATGATTATGTGTTGATATTATGCATTTATTCCTCTTAATACCTATTTCTCAATTATTAAGATTGTTGTTCCATTATACATTAAGCTTATTATGAAATGAAGGTGTAAATAAGTATAAAAGAAAGTTTAAAATTCCATGAATGCATTAAACCGATTCACCCCCCCTCTCAGTTTAACTAAGGGTTAAATAATTGGTATCAAAGCGGGTTCCTTCTGTATCAGTTTAACAATTGGAAGGAGATCCTAGGTCCCCAAGATGGCTAGTCTAGAAGGATTCTCAACAAATAAAGCCCCATTTTTTACTGGCAAAAACTATCCTTTCTGGAAAATAAGAATGGGGGCATACATAATGTCTCTAGGAATAGAATTTTGGGTTGTTGTGGAAGAAGTATATGATCCAAAGGATACTAACATGGAAAAATATGCCAAACAAAATTTCATAGGCAATGTAAAAGCAATGAATGCACTTTTGAGAGGTCTGTGTGAGTCTAAATTTATCAAGGTAATGCACAGTGTGACTGCCAAAGAAATATGGGATACATTAGAAAGTATCCATGAGGGAGATAAAAGGTGAAGATGGCCAAGTTGCAAACCTATAAAGCTCAGTTTGAAAATGTAAAAATGAATGAAGATGAATATATAGCCAGTTTATTCTTAAAGGTTGCGGAAATTGTGAATAACATGAAAGCTATAGGAGAACCCATTAACGAATGTGTAATTGTGCTAAAGATATTGAGATCTTTACCATCCATGTTTAACCCTAAGGTTTCAGCCATAGAAGAAACAACAAATTGGGAAACCTTGACCATGAACCAATTTCTTGGAAACTTAACAACTTATGAGATGAGACTTCCAAAATAGAAGTCAAATGTGAGGGAGGCAACCTTTAAGGTAGAAAAGTGCATGAAAGAGAAGGAAGATACAGGCTCATGCTCAGATGAATAAGAGACCAAATTTGTCAGAAGATTGGATAAAGGCACAGGTAAATACAAAGGTAAACTTCCATTTAAGTGCTTTAACTGTGGAAGAGTGGGGCACTATGCATCTAAATGTACTCCTAAGAAAACAGAGAACCAGCCACAAGAGATAGAGAAAAACAAAATAAATAAATGGCAGAAAGGGAAGAGATTCAATAGAAAATAATTTTATGCGCAGAAAGATAGTAGTGCATTTGAAAGCTCAGATGAATTCTCAAATGAAGAAGGAACCTAAGAACTTGTGTTGATGGCCAAGGAAGAGCCTGATGGATTCTTTCTAGAATATGAGGAATAAGGTGAGGTAGATCTTGAGGGGGAGCTAAGGAGTGCCCTGGAGGAAATATACAAACTTAGACTCAAGTGTAGAAAACAAAAAGAATTTCTCCTGAAATATATAAAGGAAGAACCTGATTCGAAAAACCTCATTTAGTTGAAAGTAGAACTTAAAGAAGCTAGGAAGGTGGAAGACATTTTTCTTAAGCAAATTAAAGATAAACATCAGGAGCAAGAGAAATTGGAAGAAGAAGTAGTAGGCCTAAGAAAGAAACTAGAAAACTCCCAAATGGAGTTATCTATGAACACTCCTCGAATGAAAAGCTCTAAAAAATTGGACAAAATACTAAATTCTCAAAGATGTCCTCTCATAAAGACTGGGATAGGATATGAAGGAGAAACCAGTAAGTCCAAGGTAGAAGATACCAAGAATATCATTTTTGTAAAAGCTGTAACATAATCAGCTCAAAAGATTCCTACAGAAGTGGAAGCCATCAAGAACATGATTTATAAAGAAACAAGCAGCAACATGAAAGAATAGAGAATGAGAGGAAGAAACATTCAAGTGCTAAAGGCTCATACACTCCTAAGGATGAATTGAACAAATTCAAAAAATGTCAAAGGATTTTCCTTCCTACTGTGAGAAGTATCATTTGTTTTTACTGCCACAAACCTGAACATACTACAACATATTGTAAGACAAAGCAAATCCAGTCCAACCAACTAAAGATGCAGCTAATGAAAAGACTACCTCAAGCAAACAAATGGAGAAGACAATCGATCACCAGGTATATAAATCATTTCCATGGCTACTGTTATGCATGCAATGATTTTGTACATAAACTTGTTGAATGTAAATTATGTTCAAAAAGGAGAAAAAAATATTATACATTAGCTCAAACGTACCTTGGTAAAATAAGATGTTATGTATGCCACAAGATTGGTCACAAAGCAAAAGACTGTAAGCTGCCATATACATTAAAGAACTCTAGACAGATGATGGAATCCAATCAAATCATACAAAACTATGAATCAAAAAGAAGTGCAAACATTATGAAGAACCCCAACAAAGTATGGAAGGAAAAGAGAAAGGGGGAGCCTGTTACTTCAATAACATAATGAATCCATCATAGTCTCAGGGAGAGCTGCTCTAGGGAGCAACGTAAATATCCCTCTAGCAATAAATAAGAAGAAACATCCCATGGGGATAGCAGTTCATAATTAGTCCCCATAAAAGTAGTCTAAGAAGAGCTCCATGTAATAAGAACAACTAAAAGTTCAGAAATGGGAAGGACAATTCCTCTAACAGAGAACTATAGAGGAAGAAGAATACCTAAAGCATTCAATAGCCAACAGGTTGATGGAAGGAGAGAAGGCAACAAGTAGCCATGGTGGTAGAGGGAAC
This sequence comes from Pinus albicaulis, assembly GCA_034641835.2. NCBI lineage: Eukaryota > Viridiplantae > Streptophyta > Pinopsida > Pinales > Pinaceae > Pinus > Pinus albicaulis. Next base: position 804,440,108 of record CM076581.1, on the reverse strand, counting down.
AACAGCCATGAACATGTAAGATAAGAAGACAACATCAAACTAAGTGATGAATGATTAAAATCACAAAAATTATGCTTTGAGCTATATAAATGGAAATATCCATAGAGGATGATCACACTATGCATCACACTACAAGAGTTAGCAATGAAAAAAATTTAAGAATGATGAGTAAGAGAAATGTTTATCATCATTATATCATTCCATATTTCATCTATATAATTTCCCCTCAGAGGAAAGCTGTTAAATGAGTGATAAAACTATGAGTGGTTTGCCCTTATAGATTCCAAGTAAAGAAATTGAAGATGCCTTCCCGAAGGTCATTATGTTAGAACAATTGAATTGTATATAGAGCAGCAATGATTCTGAAGCAGTCCTGGAAAGGAATATGAAATGACATTATTTTAAACCAGAATGACAGAATAAGAAAAAGGTTAATGATGCCAAGATCGGATTCATTATATTGATGATTGTTGTTAAGAACAGTGGAGAGCTCAAAAGTAGAAACTATGAAGGTTGTCTTAACTATGGGTGCATGTGTGAGCTGAAGTGAAATTACTGCACAGTTTACCAAATTAGTATCAATTGGTATTCAGATCAAGCAGTCTGCCTATCAGAAAAATACCAAGTGTTATCAGTGAAGCAGTGGTATGTTACAGGTCCTCAGGATCAAAGTATTATGGCAGAATTACATCAAGGTAGTATACCCAACATTATTTTCATTATTAAAGCATAAAAAGGTCAATGAAAGTGAAAAAGGTTTATTATCTTGTTTACACTTGAAGTAGTATATTGAGCATTGAAGCAGCATCTATTTCTAGATATAACTGCATGCCTTGCTCAAGTCAGTACATATATATCTTCAAGGCCTCTTTCTTAAGATCATTTGTAAAACTATGTGAAGTATGTTTGCTAAGATTTCAATTAAACAACTTGAAGATGTTTTGTTGAAGATAATCATGATAGAGCAGTTAAAGTATCTAAAGTATGAAGGACTAGTCATGTTAATCTTACATTTGAAGCTCAATATTCTGTTATTGATTCATCTAAACCATACTTCAGCAGAAAGGATTTGTTGGTATTTCACCATTAAAGAGAGGTTGATCATTGACATACATACCACCTTATGTCATAAATAAAATTTCATAGCTGATAAGTGAGACTGACCAATACATTGAATGTATCTATCCTCAAGGGTTGTTTTGAAAGTACACTGTACAAGGAGTAAAGTCATTTGGTCTCTTAGATCGAAATATCTGGTCTAATCTCACAATCAGTTGTATGCTCTGGTTTGATTCATTGTTCAAATCAGTAACAAGGACCTTTCAGCTGTTAAGTGTAATATCTATGTCAGCAGCCTAGCTCATATCACCACCAACAGGCAGTAAAGGTGAACCACAGCTATAAAAGATATATTGGCATCGTCATATTTGAATAGATGTGTACTATATATTTGTATCTCAGATGAAGATCATAATATGTACTGAAGTATATTTGGAGCAGAATTTATATATCATATGGAGCATTCTCAGTATTTTATTATTGTTCCAATGATGCATCTCTGATCATATAAGCCTGATTATATGAGTTTTTTCTATTAAGTGTCCTTATCATCAATTTTAGTTGTAAACAAGTGCAAGGAGTTTGTGCTTTGGGATGGTATCAACTTACTGTGTATATACAAGTTCAATTATTCTCAAAATATTTCTCCCTACAACTCTTGTACACCAGTTTGAAGTATCAAGGTATAAAGTTAGAAGAATAAGGCCTAAATACAACTCAGAGAGAGGAAATGAAAAGATAGAATCTACACTGGTAGATGTGCAACCCTTTGCCATTGATGTCAAAGGGGGAGGAAAAGTAAGCAGAAGAATAAATTCTCTTCTGAAAAGAAAGCAAAGGAAGAAACACACTTCTTAGAATGAAAGGGGGAGGAAGTCTTGGAGAAAGTATTGGAGTATTGGTGGATGTGTTTCCATCAATGCCAAAGGCAAAGACTATTGGAAATATTGTCATTGATGTCAAATGATCAGAAAGGAGTTACACCAGAATTACCATTGATGGAAAAAGAGCGGAGAAGAAGTGGTTATAAGTAAAAGGAGCAGATTAGGCAATGTGCAGCAATGGGCAGCAGAGAGGCAAAAGAGAAGCCATAGAAATATAATCGAAAGTAGAGAGAACCAAAAAAGAGGCAAAGGAGCAGCATGGAGAAGCTTTAGCATGACTACTTAAGGAAAAGGAGCAGCAAAAGTACAAAGGCAGTTAAGGCAGTGAAAGGCAGCCAATGCAGTGAATGTAGCTAAGATGGCACCAAAGGTAGTGAATCGAGCAGAGATGGCAAAGAGCCAGAGACAACAAAGGTAGAAAATGCAACACAGGCAGCGAATGGAGAAGAGATAGCAGAGGTAGCGAATGCAGCACAGGCAATGAATGGATAAAAGACAGCAAAGAGGCAGAGACAACTGAAGGCAATCGAATTTGCTAGACACAACGAGGACCAGAGATCTTGCACATAGCAGAAGCAGGAAGAGGTGACAAACGAGAGGAAGAGGCGATAGACGAGAGGAAGAGGCAAGAGCGGCGAGAGCTAAGAGGCAAAGGTGAGAGCAGAAAGAGCCAGAATCACACAATAAGATAGTGTAAACGAACAAAAAGTCCACTAAGGCAGAGAATTCTTTGAAGAATTCCAAAGGAGGTGAATAGATGGTCACGATTAGTTCGCAACAGAAAAGGAAAGAGATGGATGGCTGAGATCAAATTAGGCAGAAGAAGAATATTTGCATGAGAGCGAGTGGGTGGTCAGTATTAGATCACAAAAAAAAAGGCAAGAAATGGACGGATATGATTCCTCGTAAGATAATCAGGGCAGAAATACAATCAAATTGCAAGCAGCAATGAGGTCTGTAGATCTGGGCAGATCAACGGTGATGATCGCATCGGTGGAGATCAAAAGCGCAAATCGAAAAGTATAGCAAGTAAGTGTTAAGGCAACGTAGGGTAAGTTAAATCAATTGCGATGCGAAGTGAAGAAGAGACACGTGGTGACACAATGCAATATCACACATCGCAAGAAATAGAGTATAACCAAAAGGTAAATATTATGAAGTGTGAAGTGCGATCAGATGAGGACCGTTAGATCTGGGGGTAGATCAACGGTGGATGGTGAATCACATATCGCACATCATAGTGCTTAGAGGATAGAAATAAGGTGACCGCAAGTTAAGTTAAATATTCTGTGATGCGAAATGGAGGGACACGTGTCGACCTTGTGCAACATCGCATACCGCAAGAAATAGGAGGTAAATTCAAAGATATCACAAGGAATGTTATGTTGGTTGCAATGCGGTAAGGTTTATGCGATGAAGGGAATCCATGTGGCAGAACTGCGCACGAGCGCAGATCACAGATCATAAAGTTTAAGGTTTATTGCTAACGGTAGAGTGGGAAACTTGCGGGCAAGGATTTTCGATGAGATATGATTGGTCAAGCATTTTGGGACCCAATAGCCTTTGTTCCGTGTATGTTATATACACCATAGTGTAAATTTTACGTTGTTGACTGCTAAGTGTATGTATGTTTAAATATATATGTGTTTTTGATCGTTTAAACATATGTATGTTGATTAAAGCTCGGATTTGTAATCCACCGTGGGTATAAAGGGAGTTGTATGTGGGCCATATCCCATAGGTCACAAAGGAATACTCTGAATGCAATTCAGAGACGAGGAGCACAGGCATAACAGTGGTGCGGAAGCTTGGGCAGATGAAAAGGCTGAACGCAAAAGAAAATTCACAAGTAATAAAAGAAAAGGGTAGTTATATAGCAAAGGTGGAATATAATAGCAGAAACAGAAAAGACACAAAACAGCAAGTAGAAAAGGAAGAATTCACATCAAAGCGAAGAAGCCGAAAGGGCTAAGTAAATATTTGATTGTAACTGTAAATGTATTATCAATTTTATATTGTTTATGATGAAAAGGCAAGTCTCCATAGGCAAAGAAAAACTCCACTGTAATACCAAAATGTGTACATACTGTTATATTATTCTGAATGTGATGAGCAAGAAAATGAGAAGGTGGAACGAAAAGATTCATACCTGCTCATTTCATATTCCCATATGGAATGAAAAAAACTATGAGGTGATCTCTATAAATGATGTTACTGTCATATGCATAAATAGGTTAGAGAGTGGAAGAATAAGAAGTAGAAAGAGAGGATAGAGAATTTGTGTGGATACATAGATGATATAAGGCAGATATGAAGGCTGGAGGATAGGCGTGAAGAAAGAATAGAATAGAGCTGATATCCAAGTAAATCAGCATGTGTTTTCACTGTAGTGGGAGGAATTTGGTCCTTTCATATCAATTTGTACCTTGATATAGGTCTAGTTGTAGCTGGCTAAGGTAGGAGCCTCCTGTGGGTTGTAGCCTGCAGAAAATAGATGGGAACTGGAGCTTTCTTGCAAGTTATAGCTTGCAGAATTGAGGTAGTAGCCTCCTATAGGTTGGAGCCGATAGAAAATTAGTGGTGAGAGGGAGTTGGAGCTTGCCTTTGCATCACAACAATAATAAGATGTGGTTTTCTCCCTTATGGGTTTCCACTTATATATGTTGTCTATGTGCATGATGATTATGTGTTGATATTCTATATTTAATCTGCTTAATACCTGCTTCTCACTTATTAAGATTGTTGTTCCATTATATATTAGGTTGATTATGAAATGAAGGTGTAAATAAGTATAAAAGAAATTTTAAAAGTCCATGAATGCATTAAACTGATTCACCCCGCCCCCCCCTCTCAGTTTAACTAAGGGTTTAACAATTTCATGTGTAAATATATTGGTTTATATGTGCATTTTATGGTTGTTATAGCCTTTTTATTTTTGTTGGTTACATGTTTGTTATGAGTATCTTTTTTGACAAACTTGATGTATGTTTCTCACCTTTTTTCATTAACCAATTAATATAAAATGTATATATGTCCTAATAGAAGATAATTCGGCTATTGTTATAAGGAAACAAGGCTTCTTTACAAATATGAGATAAGTATGATACGCCTATGCTTAGATTTAATTTTATGACCTGTAGATTACATATTTGTGACATATTTGATGAAATTACTGTCATGGATAGTAGGGGTTAAATAAATTATATGTATCAAAGTTTGTATAAGTAACTTTTTTCCCATGTTATTTATCATTTCTAAATTTTTCATGGAGTTTTGGGCAGTGGCATGAGTTCTAGCCCTGAAAAAGTGGCACAAAATCTGGGGTCACTAGCGCAAAAGTAACTGGAAAATTCCATAGTCGTTGGCATGCCTTGTTATGGGAGTGACTATAAGTCCTATGTCACTTGAAGAGCTTGTCACTGGAGTGGGTGAGGGTCCATTTCAGTCAAATTATGAGTTTTATTAAGGGTTGGCCACCTGGAAGGATCGGCTAGATCTTGAAGGTTATGTAGTGTGTGTGGAAGGTTAGATTTATTTTGTTATGTCGATTCCAATTCATTAAGGTGGTCTAGGAGGTTGAATCACATCATAGTAGCCTCTCGTCACATGTTTACCCGAAGATACCGGTTAGCTTGGGTAAATGTGGGAGGTGGGTGTTACATCCTACCATACTAAAATTAACTTACTGTTGATTAAACAATATTCAAATAAACTGGTATTTAAACTTATATTTGGTTTATTTTCAGTTGTCTATGTGCATATTAAATTTGAGAAACCTTCTTCTAACGAATTCATGGAAAACAGAACCACGCATAACACTTACTCTACAAACTGGGGTTGCAAGTTGCAATTGTAATCACAAATTCACAAGTTACTTAAAAGAGTTCTATGTTTAGGTATGAGATATGAAATATGGAATTAATGCTTTCTATAATGAACCTTGACAGTAGATATGATGGTCTAGTAGTCAGTACTCAAGATCAATTGAATAATCCTCCAATTTTGAAGTCATTAATTCACATTGCAAATTACAATTTGCATCGATTTGTTCTTTGAAGAGAACAAGTCACTCTGGCATAAATTGACCTCATCATTAAATTTTTATGAATCATAATAACAGGACCAACCTACCAGGCCTCACATCATTGATAAATTAAATGAAATTTTTCATAAATGCATATAAATTTATATGCGATGGCCACCAGAGACTAGAGTCACAAAAACCATAAATCTAATGTGAAAAAATAGATGGACAATTTATTTGGCAGAACTTCAAGGGTGATATCTATATATATATATATATATATATATATATATATATATATATATATATATATATATATATATATATGTATGTATGTATGTATGTATGTATGTATGTATGTATGTATGTATGTATGTATGTATGTATGTATGTATGTATGTATGTATGTATGTATGGATATAAAACATGTATACCTAAAAATAAACATCTTTTTTACATCTAATGTTCTCTTGATTCTTCTAGGACATGCTAGACCCCTATTGACGGGTTGTGAAATGTTCAATTTTGAACCTTGGTCATGATCCTTTGAAGTACATTTTTTTGGGTCCATTCTCCCCATTTGGTAGAGAGGTGTTCTTATTTTTTTACTTCTTCGAGGGTAATTAGTTTCCCTCAAAGAATTGTAGGACTTCCCCTCTTTATAGTGGTAGAATGAAAGTCCTAGGATTCTCTTATGTAAGGAATAATACCCTTCCACTCTCTATCTAAATATAGTAGACTTAAATATAATGGGATCTAACCCTCTACCTGTATATAAAGAATTAATGTATAATGAATAATTTTCCAACTTCAAGCTCAATAGAAAGATACACTATCTAAATTAAACGGATATGCCAATTGTAACTAGCACACTTATTTTCCCTATTAGGTAGTTCCGGTGTTCTATTACCAACACAAAAGTAGATGTTGCTCACACCTTCTATGTTTTCCCTACTTAGAATTTTGTGTCTTCCATTTTGGCTAAATGTGATAAAAAAATGATTTGTGTCAAATAAATTTAGGTGCCATTAAATTTGATAAGTTCTGCAATAAAAGAATTCTCTTCCATGCTTCTCCAAACCATTCTATTCCCCTTCATTAAGAGAGAGAAACTATCATAAAAAAATTATTCTCATAAAACTATCTATAAATTGACACTTATAACCACTCTCATGGTTCAATTTTCTCTCTAATTTAGTTATATGTCTATATATGGGGGGTAAAAAGTGTCCTATACATTTGATGTCCCATATCATTGTCATCCATGATTATATAGAAGATTTTTTGAGGATATGATTACTTAAATGGGATAACATTGTTGTTGTTCATGCTTGTATATGTAGTCTATCACATTTTTTTCAATATTTTCAACACACTAATCTTTATTTTAGTGTATGGCATATATGACAATGAGATGTAATTAATAAAAAAAATTATTTCTCCCATGGCCATAGGATCCTTTACTCTTATTTTTGTTGGGACTATGGATTTGAGAGAATTTTGACTATACTATGTGTTAGCGCTCAAATCTACCTCAGGCTGAAATGAGTTAAAACTCAAGGCTACATCAAACCACGCTTAGCCTCGTAGCTAGCCCTACGAGGGCAGGAGAGGGCTCTCTCCGTCAATCTCGATAAAATGAGAAATAGGGTGCGAGATGACTTACGATAGGAGCTGATTTTAGGCTAGTAAAGAGATAGGTAAGTTTGATTTTGATTTTTTGGGTTTTCGCTGGAGAAATGGGAAAACAAATTTTTGGGTCCGGGGATAAGGTCAGACCTTTGCAGATTTCGAGTTGGGGCGAGGTAGGTGATTGTCTTGATGCTTTTGATTGGATATACGGGTAGATTAGACCGACGAGGAGCTGAAGAGGGCAAAGAAGAACTTGGATCCTCTCCAAACAGTCGAAAACATATAGAACTAAATGAATTCAAAGGCAGAGCACAGTAAACAATGGATTCAACCTCATCTACTCATTCAATTTAGTTCAGAATCATATGAAAGGAATGGCATACATTAAACATGAAGAACTTACAGTAAACAGAGAGAAAACACCATCAAGAACAAAACACCACAAGGATCCCAACAAGTGCCGCAAAACCTCTGATCTTTCCTTAGCCAAAATATGAAAAAATATGTACAATGGTGCCAAAAGTTTCCCCAGAGTCCAACCTGTAGAATGTCTCAGAAATTACAATATATAGATCACTCTAACCCCTCCCCACACCTCTAGGGGTCGAAATCCTCCTTCTAGGAGCAGTTCCAACAAATTCTAATCAAGGAGCTAAAATCTAGGCAGCTAACAACTTGCCTCTAAAAGAGTGGAAACTGATTCATTTACATGATTTCACTTTTTTGAGAGTGAATCTTCTAGAATAGGTAAAAATGAGCCAAAGTTACATGTCAACCATAAATTTAAATCATGAAAACCCAAAAATTTCATCCACAAGCAAAACTGGTCCCAACTGGCCGAAATTTTGAGCTGGAAGTTGAAAATTCAGCCAAAACTTTAAGTGGGTAGCGCCCCTGAACTGAGTGGGTAGCGCGCCTTTCAGCCTGATTTTGAGGCACTTCCTGGCATCCAAATTGAGCTCATGATAGCTCGTTGGAAAGCTCTAGATGTTGGCTATCCAACCCAAGTTGAATTTCTCAATTTGGAGCTCATTTTCCCCTCCAAAACTTCATTCGCCTAGAAGTACTTCCTGCTGGTGCAAAAGGTGGCAGCAAGGTGGTTTTCATGGTGTTTTTGAGCTTTTTGACCATCCAGAATCTGATGAAATGCTTCGGAAATGCCTAAGGATGCATAAATTACCATGATAAATCCAAAAATGCAAAAATTTCCTTCAGAAAGTGTCCCGAAAAAAAGATGAGCATATGGGCGCGCTACCCGCTTAACTGAAAAACCTGTTTTTAGACCAAAAAAAATTCAAAATGACAAAATTTTCTCCGAATTTGCTCAAATTCGGAGCGAAGACCCTCCATCATGTATCTTTCCCAGCCAATGAAGCCTCGGCCAAAATCCAGAGTGGATCAGGCCTTTTCCGCCGTTTTAGTGCTTCGCTCAACCTCCTCTTCAGAATCTTCATTCTCGCTTTGCAGACATGCATGCGAGCCCAATAATGGCCTTTCATGTGACAAAGCATGTCTTTCTCTCTATTGGCCTTTGCCAGCAACTTCTCCAGATGAATGTTGACATGCGTGAGAACAGAATCTCGATCGATTGGTGTCATGTCACCAGGTCTCTTCCGGGCCAACTGTCGATCCTCACGGATTCGCCTCAGCTCATAAAGTGTGTGCTCATCCTCAAGCTGTTTGTTGCGCTGCTCCAGATAGTTTATCACCCACTGAGCCTTCTGCAATTTATCTTTTAACGTGTCATTCTCGGCCCTCTGCTCCTGGATGATCTCCTCGAGTTTCGAGCTAGGAGAGCTCGCATCAACATCAATGATCGTGAAATCCGTGTCCCGGCCTCCTAATGGGCCCTCATCATGCATGGGCTTCTTTCCCCTGTCCTGGATCTGTACCTGTGCCGAAGAAGAAGGCAAGACCCCTTCCACATCATGTGGAGATAATACTCGCTCTGCTGATGAAGTCGGCAAGACCCCTTCCACCCTGGGTGGAGATAATACTCGCCGTGTAGCTGCAAATAAGGCCCTGTGGCCTCGCTGATATGTCATAAACAATGGAGCACTGATCTGCCCGACCTCAGGAATGTCCGGCTGGTGTGAAGGCTCTCCCGCATCATAAACTACCTCGGGAGGCGGCTGTGATACTGTGAAAAAGTCACGGGAGATGAAATCCTCCCAAGTGATGCCCTGCTGTGCCAACTGATGTAACACTATGATCTTGATCAAAGCGTAATGATATATACTTCTATGCTGCTGTGCTGGGCTCTTCTTCTGTACAAAAATCACCATCCTCTTTATGTTGCGATACATAAAATACGGAATGTTCATCATACGTACCCTTGTGAAGTGCATCAACAAACGAACATGGTACGCAAAGAGACGTGCGAATCTGCCCTCGCAACTGAAATACCGAATGATGAGTTTCATCAGCGGTGCAAACTCATCCCTCAGGAATCTGAAAGGAAAAACTCTGCCCAAGTGCCTCATATACTCAGGTTTGATGTATGGCTGATAGTAGGATTTCTCTAAATGCTGACGTTTGTTCCATTCCTCTCCTACATTTGGTATACCAGTGGCCTGAGCAATAGTCATTGGTGGCAAAAAGAAATCTACTCCAGCGAGATTTACACGGCCATTATGTAAGTGAAGAACAAACAGGCGAGCTAGTTCACGATGAAGCTGGGTTTGTGAGATCATTTCACAGAATTGAAAACATGACTGAACCCGAAAACAATCCATTGCAAGTGGACATGCCTGCAATTGAGCCAAAGAAGTAGGCTCCTCCCTGAGATTTTTACCACCTTTGCCACCTCTGTGGGGCTTCCGTGGCACATTACCCTCTGTTGTGGAATCACTGTCCGACTCCTGCTCATACTCTGACTCTGTCTCTGACATGGCTTTGAACAAGATATTTGCAATATGTATACTGATATAGATGCAGTGAAAATAAAGTTATAATGTATGTTTCAACACCCAATAGATATCACCCACTGCCAAAGTATCACAGGAAAACAAAATTTACAATGAAGATGGCTCTATTTTAGTGGCATGAAAACTATCACTGTTTTGACCATAAGTGAGTTTTACAAATGAATGCCAACTGCAAAGTATGGGGCAAGCTTTTGGTAATGATGGGCAAAGTTTGTCAAAGAAGAAAACAAGTAGAGGACTGTGTTTATGAACTGGAGAACAAGGAGAAGACCATGACCATAGTGACACAAATTACTATCACAGTGGTAATATAATGATAACAACAGCAATGGTGATATTATGGTAATGAGGGCTATAGACTAGGCGACATAAGACTGTGCAAAATATGAAAGAGCATGAACAGCAGTGACAAGATGATAACTGAGGGCGTGAGAATCATCTATACAACGTGCTAGGGTGTGAACATATCCACCATTCGAAGGTTTTCAAATTTTTCATAAAACTGCCCATACAATTTCAAAACCCTTACTGAATTAACTTGCATGTGAATGAAGGGTTCATATATTTCTCTCCAAGAATGGCTTGTTTCCCCAACATCAATGACATCACAACCATATTAAAAATCAAATGAGCAATTATTTAAACCTGATTGGAAGCTTTTGGAGTTGACTAGAATCGAATCTGGGCGCAAAAACGAATTTTCTGGGTGCTGATTTAAGTGGGTAGCGCGCTGGTTTAAATGGGTAGCGCCCGTGTAATTTTGCACTGGCTGTAGCGCTCAAGTGGGTAGCGCGCACCCCAAACTCTGTCCAGAACTCTGCTAAGCACGATTTCGGCCTCCAAAACACGATTTCGACTTCTGCCTTGGCAAATTTTTTTGCAAATAATTATGATTGCCATGTTTATATATGAAGGAAATATCTCATGCAATCAGATTTCATTTCAAATGTGTTTTGAGAACCCACTTTATAATGTTTTTGGCACTTTGACATTTGGTCTCTTATTACAATGCTTTCTCCTTTGGCTTTTCTGAATTTTTGAACTGATAACTTTGCTGTCTTTTGCAGGGATGCGGCACTTTAGCTTAGGAAAAGATCAGAGGCTTGCAGTGAAGCTTCTCATGGTGAAATAGATACAATTATTACAAAAATGGAATTAAACAATTTCTAGTTCCAAAACAGAGTTTTGGACTAGAAATGTTTTCAAATGCTTATGATAATAAAAATATGAAATAAAAACTTGCGAAACCAACCTCATGGCCTGCGGGCTTTATGACATATATGCGAAAGACTCGAAAACCCTAGACTCTAGGACTAAAGACCTTTTTTTCTTAAAAAAAAAACGAAACTGTAATTTAATGACGATGAATGAAATGACGATAAACTTCAATGATTTTTGAGGAATTCTTAAATAGCCCTGCAGGTATAAACATGAGGAAACACATGACAACCAGACCCCCTCGTCATTCAGTGGCATGATCCTAGCGAAATGCAACGAAGTGGAACAAGCGAGACACCTAAGAATGAATATGCAAAAGCGAAACGATCTCTGACGGAGGGCTGTAAGGACCGACTCTAACACTATGTATAACATGCAACCATTTTATAGGCTATATCATGTGATGTAACTAATGTGAAACACACTTTCTCCCATGGCCATAGGATCCTTTACTCTATTTTTGTTAGGACTATGGATTTGAGGGAATGTTTTCTAGAGTATGTAATTTGTAAAACAAACCAATAAAAATGCATGTTATATTCGTACCTTCATATCTTAAATACATTCCTAGTTTGAAATTTTATATGCAAAGGGTGTTTTATATGTGAAGAATGGTAATGTTAGTAATTTTTCATTTTAATGAAGTTTTTTTACTACCCAATATATATCTAATATTTTTCAAAATTTGATATAAACAATATGTATATAACAAAACAATATCAAGAAAATAGTTTCTATCCTATAGTGGGAATGTAAAATAATAAAAATGTGCAAACATATATGAACATATACCTACATCTACCCATCATATTACTAATTTTATTAATTTTTTAACATTCAATATAAAAATGTGCCAACATAGAATCCACCCGCAACATATTCTTACTTTCCTAATAGGAAAAAACTGGAATTTAGAGATAAATGGGAATTACACAGTGCCTAATTGAATAACGCATCTAAAAACTAACTGCCAGATAAAATATTGTATAAGTGGTTTCAGTGATTTCTTAATGTATATTAATTATATTTTAAGGATCAAAGAATAATTATTGTTAACTACAACTACCTATGGCTGAGTATGATGGTTGATTTGGTTTGGTAGAGATCATAATGGTTACTCATGGTTGATTGTAGGTAAACTTTGTTTAACAAAAATTATCTAAATGTGTTGTTTACTTTTCTTTATGTTGGCCATGAATCATTTACTACAAATGTAATTATTTTTTATTAAATTTTGTTTACATTTATGAATTATGCAGTGTGACAAAAAATAACAATAACAATGTGACAAAAACCTTTGACAAATGGAAAATTTTAGCCCAATCATTGGGGAATGTAAAAATATAATATAATTCAACTAATATGAATATCATAATGCAACATAATTGCTTGAACATGTATATAGTAACTCCATAATTATATTTTATATTAAGAGGAACATTAATATATACACATAGGAGAGAGATGCCTTATGATTCATATTCTAATGTCTCTTCATCTTCTTATTTTATATTTACATATATACAATATATTTTCCCAATCCCATAGGATTAGGTATCAACATCCCCCCCTTAATCACAAGGGGTGTTTGTAAGTCCTCGCATAATTTTAAGTATTTCAAAATTTTGTCTTCCAAGTGCTTTGATGAAGATGTCTCTAATTTTCTCATTGGAGGAAAAATGGCATAGGTGAATAGTTTTGGCCTAAACATGATGTCAAATCAAATTATACTTCGTATTTATTTTCTTGGTTCAATCATGGAATTTTGGATTCTTTTCCAATTTTATTGTAGAAGTATTTTTAATTGAAAGAGGAATAAAATGCATTTGTTTCTCCTTCAAATCTTCAAGAATTTTCTTGATCCACATAATCTCCTTGGTTTCTTGTAAAACTACCACATATTATGCATCTATTGTTGAATATTCTAGAACTCATTGTTTGTGTGACCTCTAGGAGACAACTCTTGATTTAAGACTCATAACATAACCTGAACTATATACTCGATATTCCTTATCTCCATCAAAGAATGAATCAGAGTATCTAATCAGGCTAAATTTATCCACCTATATATATTTGAGTCCAAAGTGTAGATTTCCCTTAAATTACCTTATAACTCTTTTTGAAGCATGCCAACAACCCTCACAGGTTTTTTGCATAAAATTATAAAGGATTCAAATAGAAATGAAATGCATGGTCTGGTAGTAGTGAGGTAGTTAAGACTTCATACGATTTGCATGTACTTAGTTGCATCCTAAAATTCATTTCCTTCTTTGGATGTGAGCTTTAAATTTTATTCCATTAGAGTGGACAAATGATTGCAATCAAATTTGTTACAAAAATCACTAATGTACTTCCTTTGAGAGAGGAATATACATTTTTGATGTTGCGTTACTTCAATACCCAAGTAGTAGTGAACATATCCAAAAAATTTCATCTCAAATCCTTTCCTCATGGAGAGGCAATGGAATTGTTCCATGAAATGTAGCTTGCGTACATCTCAATTCATTCACATTCAGGACTGTCCTTTCCATGTACACAAACTTAATTGCACTCAAGTAGGGGAAAGAGATTCACGCATAAATGATTGGAACTAGATTTGATTTCAATGTGTTTGTTTATTGTTCCCTTGTAGATAGGCATGCCAAACGTGGAAGTGCAGGGTATTCCTACCAAGTATTTAACAAAATGTCTCTACAAGAAGCGTGTTACATGGAACACCATGACTGCGAGATATTTCAAAATTAGGAACTATGAATATGCAAGAGGGTTGTTGATCTTGAAATGATCAACAAAGGAGTTGTGTATTTGGAAAATATACCCATTGAGGAAATTTTGTAGAACTTGAATTTAAATGACAAGGTTTGACATTTGATGAAGTTTAATAACAATTGGATCTTTTTGGACCCAACAAGCTCGAAGAGAAAGAGGAAAGTAAAATCTTGAAATTTCTAGGCTTCATGTGGAACCCTTTATCATCGGTCATGGAAGCTACAACATTGATTTTCATTGCTTTGGAAAATCGAGGAGTAAGAAATTTTTAAATAGTAGTGTCAAACCAACACTTAATAGTGGGTAGTGTCTGTATATTGATTCCAAAATCAGTGACATGGATTAATAATAATATATGCATTCTTAGGGTTTTTTTTTAATACACTAGGAAATTCAAATGCATCACTAATGGTGCATGTTGGGCATGGACGTGATGAAAGATATGGGTTTGGGTGTGTATAGTAGTGTGTTGTGCACATTGGGAATGGATTAAGTGAATTTGAATTTCCACTTTATGGATAAAACTATTTCAACTTTTGGACAGTTTCTCATCCTTGTTTTCATCTTCTTTAATTTTATGCTACACAATTGGCATCAACTAGGCAATGATCAATCACTCCCAAAATCTAGGCCAACCATAGGTACTAAAGATTTGACTGTCACTCAAGGAACCTCATTTTCTTCAAGGGGTGGTTCTCCATTTTCAAATGATGGCCAGGAGAAAATTGAAGTTCAATCCTATCTAGATCAAGCAAGTGATGCTTTAATACAACAATATTTCGTCATTTATCTTATGGATATTCTACAATAGTTGCTACAAATTTTCAGGAGTCCATCTTGAAATATGGAATATGGACTAATAACAACTTCTAGGACAACATGTAGTGTCTTACTGATAGTGAAACGAGAGTTTCCAACTGGAAATTTTGTTCCTTACTTCTCATATTCTTATTCTAAAGCTCATTGTGTTGATATATTTTGATATTTCCACATGTTTATGTTAGAAAATACATTTTGATTGCTTTACAAAATAATATGAATAGAAAAATCAAATAGGCCATCTTAAAGAGTAGATTCTACATAAAAATTCCTTTTCAATAAAGATCTTAAATTGGATGGGTGTTAAGAAGTGTTATGCAACTATATTAGTAATCCCCATACAATATTTGTGTGAAAATATGCATGAAGGTTGTTTTCTCATTGGTGTGGAAGAAAAACTCATTATTATATTTTGATGGATGCTTGGAAGATAAATATAGATATCAAGATATTGAAAAAGCTTCTACATAAGTCTGGGGGTATCCAAAAAGCATTTTCATGAGAAGTGTGTGAAACTAGTCAAATGCTTGTTTTTTATTTTTGAAGTTGCAACAAGAAGGCCTTACAACTGGAAAAATTATTGCTATGAACATATTGATGAGTTACCATTACTGTTGAATGAGATATTTTCCTTTGGTGAGGAATCTATTCTTTAGGCTTTGAAACTACTCACTCTAGAATTTTACATAGGCAAATACCTTGGACACTCTCTTCAAAAAGCAGAATTTGAAGATTCAGTTTCAACCCCTACTAAATCAGTATGTTAGTGGTATGATAACAAAATAAAATAAGGGGTGATAAGGGAGGTGATGCTAATGTTGATAAGTATTTTTTCTCATAGTGATCTCTTCATATTTGAGGCAGGTACAAGATATTTGGAAAGGATTTGGAAAGAGTGGAGTAGGATAGGCATGTTATTTTAAATATAGATTTCTCCCCATGCACTTCTACTTTGGGTCTATGTTGAATGTAGAGTCTAGACCTCGCTATAGGAATTTGATATTTTTTGAATCCTTCATTAGGGGAATATTGAGGCATAAAATGGACCTCCTAAGGAAATTATTAAATAATAGTGGAAATAATAAAACAATATTTTATTACATCATCAAATTTTAGAGGCAAAAAAAGAAAAAACTACTTTTTCAACTCATATTTTCAACTTATCTCATTGGATGAAAATTTTAATTCCTCATCAAACGATTACCCATGTTGCATACTTTCGATGGACCTTGCTACATGAAAAATGAGAAATACATGAAAAACGTCATTGCAATCACATTTTTTAATGTATTTATCATGTTTCATGCAGCAGGTTCCATCGAAAGTGTGCAACTGTTAGGTGCCCATATTAATAGTGTAGTACCTTATTGTTATTAATGTAGCCCCCTTATTGTTATTGTTATACCCATGTAACCCCCATATTGTTATTATTGTTAGGGCGGCTAGGATTATATTGTGACCCCATGGACCCCTATATATAGAAGGAGGTTTTTTCATTTGTATCATCCAAGAATTATTCATTTATGTAATGTATTGGAAGTTTCCCCCTTTAAGTAGTTTATTTATAAGGTGTTTATCTCTCTTTTCTTCTATTTTTGGAGTTGGTTTCATAACATTTGGTATTAGAGCTTTGGATTCTAGGGTTTCGCTACTCCAAACCGGTCATCATGGAATTTTCTCTATAACTTTTTTCTACGAAGGTTCAGAAGCTGAAATTTTTACAGCGCGAAGCCGAAATCCTAAGGAACATCATGGAAAAATTTCAGATCTTTGTTCGCAATATTTTCGGAGATATGATATGTGGAAGTTAGGAATTTTTGCAAGCTCCTTAATTTAACCTAAAGAGGTCATCGTGAAATTTACACTATAACATTTTTTCCACGAGGGTTTAGAAGCTGAAATTGTTACAACACAAAGCTGAAATATAGAGGAACGTTGTGGAAAACTTCCAAACCTTGATTCGCAATAGTTTCGGAAATAGGGCCTGTGGAAGTTAGGAATTTTTTAGGCTCTCGAATTTCATCTCAAAGAGGTGATTGTGGGAAACTCGTCATAACTCTCTTTCTGAGCATTGGATTGGAATTCTGTAAAAATTGGTCACAAGAAAACTGACTGTAGTTTCATGTGTATAAATTTCAAAGCCGAAGGAGGAAACAGTGACACGTGACACACCGTACAAGTTCGTTCTACTGAACCAGTCCATAATTAGGTCATTGTGGGAGATTTGGCATAACTTTGTCTTAAAGAATCCAAATCAGGTCAGACCTCTAGCATTTGAAAGAAGATTCAGAGGGCTACTACAGGGAAAATTTTCAGATATTGAAGATCCTAAATAACATAGATAATTTAGTTTCAATATTGAGTTCCTCAAAATCAAGAAAAAGGTGTGTATTTTTTTTTCAACTTGCATAAGTCTTGTTTGAAAAAATATTTTTAAGTGATTCCAAAGGCCTATTGAGCATAGATATCAGTATTGGATTCTAAAATTTCTCCTGAAAAGAATTCAACACCCATTAAGCCCTCATAGTACTCTACTCTGACTCATGAAGATGAAGAGTTGCAACATGATCTATCAAAATTACAAGAGCAAGTGCACCAAATTTTGCTCTCGCAAAGAGAAAAAAAAATCTAATGGAAGTTTTGAAGAAAGGAGTGGAAACGAAGATGGATGGTTTGAAGAAAGGTGTGGAATCTAAGATGGATGGCATGGAAGCTAAGATAGATGACATGGAAGAAAAAATTTAAAGATAACATGGAAAACATGAAGAATGATCTAAAAGCAGGCATGGAAGATTTGACAAAGTTGATACAAGAAATGTTTCCTAATGGCGAAAAGATAGTAGAGGAAACTCATGATGAGAAAAAAATAAATGTTAATCGTGATTTCATAAACTCTAATGTTGGATGGAAGAACCACCAGATTCCAAAGATGGATATGAGGAAGTTTGATGGCAAGGATCCCGTAACATGGATACTACAGATGGAGCAACATTTTGATCTCAATAATGTGAAAAACACACAAAAGGTACGCATTGCAACTTTACATTTAGAAAAAAATACATTTGTATTGTATCGATGGCTTTTCTCTCTTGAAAAAATTGTCTCTTGGTCAATTTTTATGGAGGAAATGATAGCACATTATGAGGATACAAAGAGCAGCACCTTGTTTGGTCAATTGATAAATCTCAAACAAAAGGGTTCAATGGTGGAGCACATTGAGGACTTACAAAAATTGAATATAAGGGTAACTGATATTCTAGAGGAACACATGATTGATGTCTTCATAGGTACTTTAAAATATAACATCCAACATGAAGTTCGTGTTTGGGAACCTGATTCATTGGAGAAGGCCTTCAGGTTGGCAAGAAAAAATGAATGTAAAATTATGGTGACAAGGAAGCCTACCACTCACATCTATAAATATGGAAGTGTTGCTACTCCTATACTTCCACAACCTACAAGGTTGACACCACAACAATTGGAAGAATAAATAGCAAAAGGGCTTTCCTACAACTGTGATAGTAAATACACTAAAGGTCATAAGTGTGATGAGAAGAAATTATTTTACATAGATTGTGAAAAGAAGGAAGAAAATGAACAAGAAACTTCAAAAGAAGAGGATATACACCAAGAACCAACCCTAGAAGAAGAAGAAATGAGTTTGACCATATTGTGTAACGCATTGGCAGGAATTACCCCTCCTCAAACTCTCAAGATAGAAGGACATATCAAGAAGAAAAAGTTAATACTGTTGATTGATTCGGGTAGTACCCATAATTTTATTCATTGTAAGTTAGCCAAGGAATTGAATTGTTTCTTATACCCAGCACCAAAATGTCAAGTGATGGTTGCAAATGGAGGAACTATAAATTTCTCTGGAAAATACCATAATATCAAGCTATCCATGGGGTAATATGTATTTAATAGTCCAATTCTTTCCATTCCAATGGGAGGTGTTGATATTGTAGTAGAAGTACAATGGTTACAATCTTTGGGGACGGTAGCTTTTAATTTTCAAGAACTTTTCTTGAATTTTTTTTTCGGAAGGAAAGGAAATCAAATTATGGGGTATCGCAGGGAAGCGAAGAAATATAATAAGCTCTAATGTCATGAAAAATATTCTGAAGAAAGAAAAACTAGGAGTAACTGCACAATTATGCTCAATAGAAGCTCCAACATCAAAATCACCTATTTCTCCAGATCTCCAAAAAGTCTTGTACAATCATTCCAAGGTGTTTGAAACTCCTAAAGGACTCCCACCTATTCATGATCATGATCATGTTATTCATTTGATTATAGGAAGTGTTCCTCCAAACATCAGTCCGTACAGATATCCTTATGTCCAAAAGAGTGAAACTAAATGTATGATTGCAGACATCTTAGAGGATGGTATAATTCAACCTAGTCAAAGTTCTTTCTCTCCTCCAGTAGTATTGGTGCACAAGAAGGATGGATCATGGCACATGTGTTTATATTATAGGGAGATAAATAAGCTCAGTATTTAAGATAAATTTCTCATTCCTATGATTGACGAATTACTATATGAATTACATGGCGCAATTTATTTTACCAAGTTGGATCTTCGTTCAGGATATCATCAAATTAGAATTAAGACTAAATATATTCCAAAAAAAACATTTCGAAATCAGGGTTATTATGAATTTTTGGTCATGCCTTTTGGCCTTACCAATGCACCTTCTACATTTCAAGGGTTGATGAATTATATTTTAAAACCCTTCCTTAGAAAATTTGTGCTAGTATTTTTTGATGACATAATAATCTACAGCAAGTCTTGGAAGGATCATGTTCAACATGTTGACAGGGTGCTCAAACTATTGGAGGAGAAAAAATTATGTGCAAAAACATCCAAATGTTTCTTTGGAGTACAAGAGGTGGAATATCTAGGTCATATTGTATCTCACGAGGGTGTTAAGGTAGACCCTAACAAAATTAAAGTCATTAAGGAATGGAAAGTCCCGCAACCATAAAGAATTTGTGAGGATTTCTTGGGTTAAATGGGTATTATCACAATTTTGTTAAGAATAATGGGAGAATGTCAGCACCTCTAACAACATTATTGAAGAAATATTCATTTTCATGGACTCCTGAAGCAACTAAGGCCTTTGAACATCTTAAAGAAGAAATTTTCCTAGCATTGGTCTTAGCTATGCTAGACTTCACAAAAACCTTTATTGTGGAATGTGATGCCTCAGAAAATGGAATTGGTGATGTTTTAATGTAGGAAGGAAGACCCATTGATTTTGAAAGTATCCCAATCAAAGGAAAGTATTTATAGAAAGCTATTTATGAGAAGGAAATGTTGGCAATACTAGATGCACTAAAGAAATGGTGACCTTACCTAATGGGAAGGCACTTCAAGGTAAAAAATGATCATGATAGTCTTAAACACTCTTTGGAACAAATGCTATCTTCACAAGAGAACCAAAAATGGGTCACAAAGAGGTTGGGTTATGACTTTGAAATCATCTAAAAAAAAGGGAAGCTAAATGTTTTTGCAGATGCACTATCAAGAAAGGATGAAGAGGTGGAATCATTGCTTTGTGAAATTTCTATTATCCAACCAGATTGGATAACTGAAGCAAGGGATGAATGGAAGAAGGACGAAGAAGTGTGGACACTCATTCAAAAGTTGAAGCAAGATCCTAGTACATATGATACATTTAGTTGGAAAAATTGTTCCTTATGGTACAAAGATCGCTTGTATCTATGTAATAATTCTCAACTAAAACAAAATATTATTTTGGAATTTCACACTTCTCCTTTAGGAGGACGCTCAGGATTTTTAAAAACTTACCACTGGGTGAAGAAAGAATTATTTTAGGGATGGCCTTAAATCTGATATTCAAAATTTTGTAGCAGAATGTTCGGTTTGCCAACAAAATAAATTTGAAACAATTAAGATCCCGTGTCTTCTACAACCTTTATCCATTCCAGGTCAACATTAGGAGGAGATTTCAATGGATTTTATCATAGGTTTACCTAAGTCTGAAGGAAAGAGTGTCATCATGGTGGTAGTTGATATACTTACCAAGTATGCACACTTTTGTGCATTATCTCATCCATTTAAAGCAAGTACAGTTGCTACTACATTTATGGAAACAATCCAAAGGCTACATGGAAACCCAAAGATTATGGTAAGTGATAGAGATCCCATTTTTACTGGAAATTTTTGGACGGAATTATTTTCTTGTTTGGGTACTCAACTAGCTCATAGCTCATATTATCATCCTCAATCTGATGGTCAAACTGAGATAGTGAACAAATGTTTGGAAGGATATCTTTGTTGTTTTGTATCCGATAAACAAACACAATGGGTCAAGTTTTTACCTATGGCTGAATGGTGGTATAACACTTCCTTCCATAATGTAGCAAAAATGACCCCATTTATGGCACTTTATGGATAACATCCACCGTCCATCAAATCATATTTAAGATAAAATTCTAAGGTGAAAGCAGTGGAAGATCACATCAAGCATCAACAACAAGTTCTCCAACTCTTAAAGGATAACCTAAATTTGGCACAAAATTGAATGAAACAATAGGCATATCAATATCGTAGTGAGAGAAGTTTTGATGTAGGAGACTTGGTATTTTTATGGCTACAACCATACAAACAAATGTCCCTCAAGAAATATAAGAAGGATAATAAATTATCGCCAAAATACTATCGTCCTTACAAGGTGTTGCAAAAGATTGGTACTATGGCATACAAATTGGAGCTTCCAGCTTCTTCGCGAGTGCATCCAGTTTTCCATGTTTCATGCTTAAAGAAGGTTATAGGTGACAAACTTCCAGTTCAAACAATATTTCCAGAACTTGATGAGGAACGAAAAATCATATTGGAACCTGAAATAGTCATAGAAACAAGAACTCGACGGCTACGAAATCGATCAATTTTAGAGTATCTCATCAAGTGGAAGAACTTACCCATTTAATATTCTACACGGGAGGATGAGAATTTTATACAGAAGCATCCAAAGCTACTCAAGCGTTGCCAACAACATGTTTTTGAAGGAGAGGGGCATGTAAGGTCCCCATATTACTAGTGTAGTCCCTTATTGTTATTAGTGTAGCCCCCTTGTTGTTATTGTTGTTCCCATGTAACCCCCATATTATTATTATTTTTTACTTACATTATTATTGTTAGGTCGGCTAGGATTATATTTTGACCCCATGGACCCCTATATATAGAAGGAGGTTTTGTCATTTGTATCATCCAAGAATTTTTCATTTATGTAATGTATTAGAGGTTTCCCCCTCGAAGTGGCTTATTTCTAAGGCGTTGATCTCTCTTTTATTTTATATTTGGATTTGGTTTCATAACAAAAACATGGGTACTCCTTGGATGAGGAATTAAATTTCTCATCCAATGAGTACTCCCGCTCGAAATTTGACTAAAAACTTTGGGAGATAAATTGAAAATATGAGTTGAAAAAGTAGTTTTCTTATTCTATTATTTTTAATATTTTTACCCTTTTACTTGAAAAATGGTGAATCATCCCCCATGGCTAACATCATCATCTTTAATCTTATTGGTTCTTATAGAGTTTATTTTAGTTGTACATTTTTCTTAGGAGGCCCATTTTAGACCTCAAAATTCCCCTAATGGTAGTTTAGGTTACTGTGCGAATATGATCTCCTATCGTTGGTTATGTCTAAGAGATTAGGAATTGGGATGCTTTCCAATGAATTAAAAATAGAACATGGATTGATGAATATGGATTTTAATGTGTAGAGTTAATATCTCAATATGAAAAGAAAGTGAAATCCATGACTCATAGTAAGACAATATGGTGACAATTGTTTTCTATTGAACCAACTTTTAGGTTGTATACTACTTTAGTAGTGTTTTCATATGCTTGAATTTTGAAATATGATTTATAATTTCTATGATATAGGTCACAATGCTTCTTGTATATAATCATATAGGATGTGTGTCATGAGTCAACATTCACTGGACCATTCAATTCCATCTTTAATAACAAAAAATGAATTCAATAATATTGTTATTGTGTTAAAGCACACAACCACTTGTATTGAGTATAATTACTTAAGTAAAAATTGTTAATCAATAGGAGCCTCCTCCCTATAGTATTATTCATTCATACATGACTAAACCTACGTTCAATATTTATAGTAATATTTGTCTGCGCCCCTTCGGAACGACACAAATATATGGAGTTTCAATAGTTTTGACAGTGGCGGCAGATGTCATGTTGGTGTGAATTAGCCAATCCAACACCTTTTGATAAGAAGTTTGTGAGCATGGAATACCAGATATAGAAAATAAACAACCATCTAATTTCTTTAATTGTTGAAACAAAGCTATCACATCTTATCTCTTTGATTTCTACGGGAGTTATTGTGACTCAATCCATAGTTGCTAGGGATTGAATGGAAGTGCACAATGAATTGTCATTTCCTCTAGAAATGGATCCCATTTGCAAGGTACCTTACCATCCTTGTAAAATTTTTCAATGGGGGCAGTCATAACTGATCTTTCAATGAATTAGGCTTAGGGTTTTATTAAACATTATAGTTGAACATACTAATTTAATAATTCTAATATAATGATAGTAAAAGCACTGGGAAGCATTTCATTCCTACTTTGAATACCTTGCGATGATAATAATAAAATTAGAGATGGTATATTGAATTAGCATATTTCACTGGAGACATGGATTTAGATATTATCCTTGTCATCTTTATGTTTTGTAAATGCACCTATTTTGAATATAAATGATTTTTATTTTCTTTAGGGTTTTGTAGTAGCATGGACATAAATCTAAAATTGGTTGATATGTAATTCTAGATGATCATGATTTATTTTTTTCTTGTTATATTTTAGGACATCATATTCTACTGTAATTTGAATAATTCTACAATTTGGAAGCACAATAAACTCTTTACCAATATTGATAAGAAATTGCATAACCATATCATTGGTCATTTATATGACATCTTTCTGTTTTGGTGGATAATTTTTTTTTTTGAAGAAAGAGGTGACAAATTTCCTTATATCAGCTTTACAACAAGATGACCTTTACCTACAAAGTTGTGAAAATGGATTTGTTTTTGGTCAAAGTGACCAAAACCCCAAAACCATGGCATCATCAAAAAATATTTCATTAACCTAGGGACCATCATTAATATAATTTTTTTAATTGCAATAACATGTTCTCACACTTATGAAATGCTTAGCCAACTCATGGAAAACACTCGAAGTTACCACTAGACAACCTAAAGGATACCATTTATATCACTCTTTTCTCACTAAACATAATCAATTGCCACTAATAATTTCAAATTCATCCTTTCCCTTGAGTTAGTCATTAAAACTTGCAAAATTTAGTTATACTCTACAAGTATGTTATACTTTGAACAAATGTTAAGTCCAAGGATGCTATAATGCCTGATGATGTTGTGGGTTTCCTAATGTCCATTATCTTGACAAGATATATTACCATATACTTTCTAACTCTTAATTATATGTATTAATATTTTCTGGTAGAGTCTTATGAAGTATGGTGTATCCAAGGAGAAATTAGAGCAATTTCAATGAATATTGGTGACTTGTATTAAACATAATAGTTAAAAGCTACAATCAATTGTATCTTCCATTATACCTGGTGTTGGGGAAGCAAATGGAATAGCATCTTCATTTAGAATTAAAAATAAATTTTGTGAAAGCTTTAAATGGGTACAATTGTTAATGTTTGAGGACCCTCGAGTATTTATTGATGAACTCAAGAAGTAGGAAATTGGTACTCAAGGTGTCTGTGGGTTAGTTTGAGGAAACAATGACATTGCATATAGGTGATAGACATGTGAGAAACATCATACCTATGTTATTTATGTTCTTTGTTTCAAAGCTAGAGACCTTGTCAATCATGATTAATCCATGATTCACACAAGTGGTGGTTATTGTGATTGTGGAGATGAAACAATGTGGAAATAAGAAGGTTTTTTCTCCAAACATTGAGTGTTATGAAACCATCTCACAAAACAATATAAATGATAGATCAATGACTTAAAAAATATTTTTTTCGAGGGGGGAACATCCTTCACATTACATAAATGAACATTTCTTGAATGATTTAAATGAAAAAATATCCTTTCTATATATAGGAGTCTAAGGGGTCACAATATATTATGATCTGACATAACAATAATAATGTAAGGGCACAACAATAACAATAATGGGATTCTATGGGCACAATAATATCAATATGGGGACTACATGGGAAAAAAATAATAATAAGGGGGCTACACTAAAAATAACAATAAGGAGATACACTAGTATTATAGGGATATAACATGCCCCTCTCCTTCAAAAGAGTGTTTTCCTCAACACTTGAGTAGCTCTGGATGCTTTTTTATAATATTATCATCCTCCCATGCCAATTCTTCAATGGGTAAGCTCTTCCACTTGATGAGATACTCTGAAATTTATCGATTCCATAGTTGTTGAGATTTTTTTCCCTGACTGCTTCAGGTTCCAATATGATTTTTCCTTCCTCGTTGAGTTCTGGAAATATTATTTGAACTAGAAGCTTCTCACCTATAACCTTCTTTAAGAATGAAACATGGAAAGCTGGGTGCAGTTGAGAAGATGCAAGAAGCTCCAATTTGTATGCCATACTACCAATGTTTTGCAACACCTTGTAAGGAAATTGTACTTTGGTGATAATTTTGTATCCTTCTTAGATTTCTTGAGGGACATTTTTTTCTATGGTTGTAGTCGTAAAAATACCCAGTTTCCTACATCAAAACTTCTTTTGATGTGATGATGATCTTCCTGTAATTTCATTCGATTATGCACCAAAGTGAGTTTATCCTTTAAGAGTTGGAGAACTTGTTGTTGATTCTTTATGTGATATTAAACTGCTTGAACCTTAGAATTTTCTCTTAAAGATGATGTGATGGAAGATGGATGACATCCATAAAGAGCCATAAATGTTTTCATTTCTGTTGTAGTATGGAAGGAAGTGTTATCCCACTATTCAGCTAGAGGTAACCACTTGACCCATTGTGTTTTTTTATTAGATAAAAAGCAATGAATATATATTTCCAAACATTTATTCACTATCTTGGTTTTCACATCATATTGAGAATGATAAGATGAGCTATGAGATAATTGAGTACCCACACAAGAAAATAATCTTGTGCAAACATTTCTAGTAAAAATGGGATCTTTGTCACTTAGAATAATCTTTGGGTTTCCGTGTAGCTTTTGAATTGTTTCCATAAATGCAGTAGCAACTGTGTCAACTTTAAATGGATGAGATAATGCACAAAAGTGCGCATACTTGGTAAGTCTATCCATTATCACCATGATGACATATTTTCCTTTGAACTTGGGTAAAACTGTGATAAAATCCATCGAAACCTCCTCCAAACGTTGACTTGGAATGGATAATTGTTGTAATAGACCCAAGGTCTTAATTGTCTCAACTTTATTTTGTTGGAAAACTAAACATTCTGCCACAAACTTTTGAATATCAAATTTAAGGCCATCCCACAAAAATTCCTTCTTAACCATGGGGTAATTTTTTAAAAATCTTGAGTGCCCTCCTAAGGGAGAGGTGTGCAGTTTTAAAATAATTTTTTTTTTTGACTTAGGAATTCTTACAAATATATAAGTGATATTTGTACCATAATGAATCATTTCTCCAGCTAAATGTGTCATATGTACTAGGATCTTGCTGCAACTTTTGAATGAGTGTCCACACTTCTTCATCATTCTTTCATTCATCCCTTGATTCAGTTATGCAATCTGGTTGGATAATATAAATGTCACAAAGCAATGCTTCCACATCCTCATCCTTTCTTGGCAGTGCATCTGCAACAACATTTTTCTTCCTTTTTTGTAGACAATTTCAAAGCCATAACTCAACATCTTGGTGACCCATTTTTGCTTCTCTTCTAAAGATAATCTTCATTCCAAAAAAAATTTAAGACTATCATGATTTTTTTTTACCTTGAAGTGTCTTCCCATTAGGTTAGTTCACAATTTCTTTAGTGCATGTAGTATTGCCAACATTTCCTTCTCACAAATAGGCTTATGTAAACACTTTCCTTTGATTGGATGACTTTAAAATGTAACGATTCTTCCTGGAATCAAATGAACAACATGATCATGTTCAAAAATAGGTGGGAGGCCTTTGGGAGTCTCAAATACCTTGGAATGATTTACCAAGACATTTTGGATATCTGGAGAAATAGATGGTTTCGATGTTTGAACCTCTAGTAAGCATAATTGTGAAATTATGCCCCATTGTTATTTCTTTAGCAGCTTTTTCATGCCAATAGAGTTGATTATATTTCCTAGTTTCCCTGTGATACCCCTTAATTAAACTTCCTTTCCTTCCCAAAAAAAATTCAAGAAAACTTCTTGGAAATTAAAATTTATCGTACCCAAAGATTGTAACCATTTGACTCCTAGTACACCATCAGCACCACCCATTGGAATATTCAATACATATTC
This sequence comes from Pinus albicaulis, assembly GCA_034641835.2. Taxonomy (NCBI): domain Eukaryota; kingdom Viridiplantae; phylum Streptophyta; class Pinopsida; order Pinales; family Pinaceae; genus Pinus; species Pinus albicaulis. Next base: position 804,412,268 of record CM076581.1, on the reverse strand, counting down.
CCCCATGGTTGGCTTGATATTATGGAACTTTCCAAAGAAATTTATAGTTCCTCCATTTGCAACCATCGCTTGACACTCTGGTGCTAGATATAGGAAGCAATTAAATTCCTTGGATATCTTACAATGAGTCAAATTACGGGTACTACCCGAATCAATAAACACTATTACAATTGTTTTCTTGATATGCCCTTCTATATTGACTGTTTGAGGAGTATTAATTCCTCTTAATGCATTACAATATATGGTCGGATCCATTTCTTCTTTCTCTAGGTTTGGGTCCTTGTGTATATCCTCTTCTTTTGAAGTTTCTTGTTCTTTTTCTTCCTCTTCATAATCTATGATAAATAATTTCTTCTTAGTACGCTTATGACCTTTGGTGTATTTTCTATCACAACTGTAACAAAGCCATTTTTCTCTTTTTTCTTCCAACCATTGTGGTGTCAACCTTATAGGTTGTGGATGGCTATGAGTAGAGACAATTCCATATTTATAGTTATGAGTGGTAGGCTACCTTGTAGCCATAATTTTTCTTTCAAATTTTCTTTCCAACCTTAATGTCTTCTAAAATGAATCAAGTTCCCAAAGGGGAACCTCATGTTGGATTTTATCCTTTAAATTCCCTAAGAAGACATCAATCCTATGCTCCTATGTAATATCATTTACCCTTATATTCAATTTTTGTAATTCCTCATTGTGCTCCACCATTGATCGCTTTTGTTCAAGATTTATCAATAGGCTAAAGAAGGTGTTACTCTTTGTATCCTCATAATGTGCTATCATTTCCACCTTAAAAAATTTAACAAGTGACAATTTTTTAGAAGACAAAATCCATCTATACCATACAAAATGATAGGGTTCTAAATATAAAGTTGCAATGCATACCATTTGTGTGTTTTTCACATTATGGAGATCAAAATATTGCTCCATATGCATTATCCATGTTACAAGATCCTTGCCATCAACCTTCCTCATATCTATCTTTGGAATATGGTGGGTCTTCAACCCAATGTTAGAGTCTATGAAATCATGATTAATATTTATTATGTTCTCATCATGAGTTTCCTCTACGACCTTTTCGCCATTAGGAAGATTTTCTTGTAGAAATATTCCATGTTGCATTCCATTTTTTCTTCTATACCATTGATATTAGCTTCCATGAAATTCTTCAAACCTTCCATGTCTGATTTTAATTCATCTTTGGTTGTTATTTGTGAGAGTGAAATTCGATGCACTTGGTCCCATAATTTTGAGATATCATGATGCAATTCTTCCTCTTCATGCATCATAGTAGATATTTATGAGGGCTTAATGGGTGTGGAATTATTTTGTTTTGGAGGAATTTTATAACCCAATACTGATATCTATGCTTCAATATGCCTTTGGAATAAGTTCAAAATTATTTTCAAACAAAATTTATGCAATTTAAAACAAAAATACACACATTTTTATTACTTTTAGGAGCTCGATATTGAAATAGTTGTAACTCTATAATTTCGGACCTGAAAGGTCTTAAATTCAGTCTCATTGTAGACCTATGAATCTACTTTCCAACCCCAAAATTTAGTCTGAGATTTAAGTCTTCAACAAAGATTTATGCCAGATCTCCCATGATGACCTAATTACAGACTGTTTCAGTAGATCGAACTTGTACAAAGTACCACATGTCAATGTTTCTATATTTAGACCTGAAACTGCTACAAAAATAAATGAAATTCAATGCACTTTAAATAAATTTTTACAGAATTCAAATCTGATCCGTGAAAAGAAAGTTATGATGATTTTTCCTAGGTCAATTGTTTTAGACTGAAGTTTGGATACTGCAAAAACCCTAACTTCCACGGATCATATATCCGAAAATATAGAGAACCAAGATCTAAAAGTTTACATGAAGTTCACCTAGATATCGGCTCCACTTGAACAAAATTTTAGCTTCTGAAACCTCGTAGAAAACAATTTATAGCAAAAATACCAAGATTGCATGTTTGAATAGGCAAACCCCTAGAATCCAAAGCTCTAATACCAAATGTTATGCAACCAACTCAGAAAACCATAGAAATGATAGATCAATGACTTAAAAAATATCATATTTGAGGGGAAACCTCCTTTAGATTACATAAATGAACAATTATTGGATGATTCAAATGACAAAACCTCCTTTATATATATATATATACATACATATATATATATATATATATATATATATATATATATATATATGAGTCTAAGGGGTCACAATATATTCATATTCGACATAACAATAATAAAGTAAGGACACAAAATTAACAATAGTGGGTTTCTATGTAGAACCATAATAGTAATATGGGGACTACATGGGAACACCAATAACAATAACGGGGATACATTAGAAATCACAATAAGGGGATACATTAGTATTATAGTGTTGACGGGAAAATATGTCCAGCCAATAGCAGGAGATCTCCCCGGTTAAAAGTCCCAACTATACTCTAGATCGTTTGGAATAGGGATCTCGTCCGGGGTGTGGGTCCGGCTACCGCTTAAGTTTCCTTCCCTTTGGCCTCAAAAGAACTCAATTGAACCTGCAGACACACACTTATTAAAATGATACACGATACATGATTGATGTGTTAAACACATATATAACACTATGCGTAGCGAGACAAATAATAAAGCATAAACGCCGAGGGAAGTGTTGTTAACAACACATCATTGGGGTTATGTTTGTAGGCTGTTCTGACCACAAAAGAAACAATTCTTTATGGCGAAACGCCCCTCTACTTCCTGAAAGATAAAATGAATTCTAATAAACAAAGTCATTAACATCCATTAAGAAAGCGAAATAAACTGAACATCATTAACATAAGTACAGAGAACCATAATGCATAAATGATGTCATTAAAAGTGTAGCATCATTAATCAAAATATGTTTGAAACTGTATAAGAAATACTCATAGTGTTCATATAGAAAAACACATCAGATCCAAAAGGAGTTATAACAAGTATCTGTATTCATGTGCAAAAGAGTGTTATCCTTTTGTACAATGCTCTATAACTCTTGAGTGCCCAAGAAAAATATCCCCTTACAATGTTCCCGGAGGGAGTTTTATAGAACAAAATTTTCCCTTTGGGCTTCCCGACTTTTTGCCTGCCCAGCTGTTGAGCTGCCTTGCGACCTGGGAGAGAGCTGTGACCTGCGACCTAGCTGAGAAATGCGACATGCGACCTGCTGCAAATTGTTCATGAGGATGTGCGCGTGATCGTGAGGCTAGGGGCATCAACTTGTTGTTCTTTGAGGAAGTTCTGCCAAGCATGATAATCTGTCACTATGGGCGAAACCAAAGGAACCTCTTCTTTCAACTGATGCAGACACTCGAAGGCGTTTGGGATTAGAGTCTCTTTCTTCCTTGTGATCTAGTTGGACAGGGAGGAAAGCTTGGTGTAGACCCAGACCAGTGTCACAAGAAACTTGCCCATGTTCTCTTGTGACGCTGCAAGGTCAGAAGTGGCAGCGACGTGCTTAATGGGTTGCAAAAATGCCTGGACCTCCTGATCCACCTATTCCCATGTCTTCTCTTCATCCAATGTGCCCAGTGATGGAATGTGATGTAGAATTTGCATTGAGTCGATGCCGCTGATCAAATGCTCGTAAGCGGACATCACCTCGTCTAGCTCTTTGGATAGCTTATCTTTGGACTGCATTTTCATCCGGATCTAGACCTTGGCATCTTGTGTGTGGATCCAGTCTTTCTTTGGCAGGTGTTCGGGAGCCTGGGGGTACCACATCGTCCAATCCATAATCATGTCTAAGGCAGTTGAGGCTTCCTTCAGCTACTCGCTCTTCAGCTTGGTTTCTTTTTGGGCTCTCACCAAGGGGGCAACTCTTCGTTTTATGGTAAACATATCCCCATAGACTTGTCTCATGGTGGCTTCTAATATATCAAACTCCCTTTGAACGGTGAGAGGTACTTCGTTGATAAGGGCAGTTTTGTTTTGGAGTTGTTGAATCTCCTCTCTCAATGCTATCTTTTCCTGTTGTGCCCTTGCCTCCTTTTTCTCTGCTTCTTGCAACCTATTTTGCAGAGAGAATATCTCTCTACTCATTCTGTTCACATTCTCTTCTTTGGCCGCAGCAAAAGTTGTGCCGGCCGATGCTATCATCACCGGGTTAGTCCTAGTATCTAAGACTATGTCCTTCTCCGTCACAACTATGGATGGGGTAGAAGGATTTCGCGCTATGAATCTCCTTTTCTCCTGTCGGATCTTGAAGAAGAACTGATCATATGTGAGCCTGGTAAGATCGACTACCTCCTCCTCCTTCCCTTCATAAGAACTCAAATCAGAGAGTGTAGCAGGTGTACCGACTACAGGTTCCTCGAGGGGAGGTAGCTCAGCTTGTGACCCTGTGCCCTGAGGAGATGCCTCGATGTTCTCTAGCATTTGATTCTCCTTTTCTTTTCTTTTCTTTTCTTCCTCTTCTTTTCAGAGGCGTTCAGCTTCTGCCTTTTCAAGTTCTCTCTTCTGTCTGCATGCTTCTTCTGCCGTTGCTTCTAGTTCAGCTTTCCTTTTACGCTCAGCTACTACTGCTTGCTCTACTTTCTTCTGGAGTTCAGCTTCCAATTGATCTAATTCTTTCTTGAGTTGTCGTTCTGCTGCAGCCTCCACCTCCTGTTCCTCTTTCTTTTTTCTAGCCTCTTCATCCTGCTTCTTCTTCTGCTCTAACCTTAGAGTCTTCTTGCGTTTATCTTCATCTTCCTTCATCTTCTTCTCCCTTTCTTGCTGGGCTTTAGCTTCTAATTCTTTCTGCTGGGTAGATGTGCTGTGCCCTGTACTAGTTCGAGGCTTCTTAGCCAGAGAAGAAGAAGTGCCTCTCAATTCACGGCTCCTGTCTTCCAATTTTTGGTCATATGGGTCTTTTTAATCAGATTCAGCCCCAAGATCATTTTGTCGGTCTAAATTATACCAATTTATTCTCTCATCTTCGCCTGGGAAATCCGTGTGCTGATAGTTCCATTTGAACTTAGCCCGCTTGCAATGATCAGGGACTATCCTTTTCGGGTCATATGTCTGGTGGTCTAATGCCCCAAGGTGGTAAATTTTCATCTCTTCCACTTCTGCCTCTACCTCTCTGAAATCTTTGATTGTGTAAGCACCGATAGTGAGGGGTAGCGTAGGCCACGGCTTCTTCTTACCCCTGGACAGGACCCTGGAGAAACTGGAAGACATTTGGAAACAGACCTCTTGCATGAGAATTTTTCCTGTGACATATCGAGGCATAGAATGTGGGGCCTTGAACGAGCCAAAGACTCGGATGAATGTGTACTCGGAAAATGGGAACCAATGCGCCACCTTGCCTAGTATCTCCATGGCTCGCCAGGACATGCAAGGAGTATCTTGGCCAAACAATTTTTTGTAAAGAGCTGGGATGAACACTTGAGAGATCGGCTCGATGTCTTGCTTATATCTGGAATCCCAAAATACTTTGGTTTGTAAGTGGATTGCACGGGTCTATTTTGGATCCCAGTTGTGCACCCATACTTCAAAGTGGCACCTTGAACAGAAAACATCCAACAAATAAGAGGCCATGTAGAATTCAAAAGGAAATCCTTCATTTGGTACCAATGTTGAGGATATGTTTGTTTGAAGGGAGGCCATCAGTATGCTAGCCCAGTTGAACCGGGTACCATGCACCGTGACATACTCCATGAGGGTTTCCCATGTGCCGCTGAAGGTGGTGGCATCGGGGCGCCCGTACAATCTGCAAAGCATAGTAGCCACCAATTTATATACTTTCCTAAGGCTTGTCACTGGATATTCTTGATCCTTCTTGACTTTGAATTCATCGGGCTCCTCCCACCATCCTTTTAGAGTATCTACTATGGGGACTGCATTGGCGATGGCCCAATCTTCTGTAAAGTCCTCCTCTCTTTTAGGAAATGAATAGTAAAATTGAGCGTCTGGGCCTTTGAGAGCCGCGAAAGCCTTGCCTTTGATGTCCCTGATTACGAATTTCTTAGGGTCAGTGTTCTGTATAATCCAATCTATAACCTCCGCGCATGGGAATACAGCCGGATGGGCACCTGCAAGATGGAGCTTTGACCTTTTGACCTGCATGTATACTTCCCACTCAGGAAAGTCCTCTGGGAATTCCTGTCGAGTGAACTCCTGGTACACCTGGTACCAACGCATACTGTCCCCTTTGGCAAATGTGCACAGGGTATCTCTGTAAATCGGGGGCAGGGACATTGGTATGTCCATCTATATGTCCTCTACTTCCAGGATCTTGCCCTTTTTCTGAGACACTGGAGGTGCCATGTCGCTTGAATCCGAGGGGATAGGGATACACTCTAAGTCTGCTTCGAATTCACCTGTCATGTTCATGAAAGAATCCCAGGATAAGAAAGATGCCATGATGATACATAACTAGGTACAGATATTAATTATTTCAATAGGGGACACAGGCAGAGTTGAATCATTGATCTGCAACTGGTTCGCAAGGTCGCAATGTTGATATTTTGAAGTTTTTTGTGATTTTGTGACCTTGCGACTAGGTCTCGGGGTCGCCGGATCGCAAGTGGTGAAAAATTGGCAAAAGTGCGACCTTGCGACCTTGCGACTAGGTTGTGGAGTCACTGGGTCGCAAGTTGTGAGAAAAGGCGGAAGTGCGACCTTGCGACCTTGTGACCAGGTCACAGGTCGCTGGGTCGCAAATGCTAAAAAACCGGCAGGAGAGCGACTCTGCGACCTGCAACCGGGTCGCAAGGTCGCTAAGTCGCGAAGTCGTGAGAAAACAACTGAAGAGAAATTTGCGACCTGGCGACTTAGCGACTGAGTCGCAGGGTCGCAAGTCACGCTAGGGCTTGCCGGGGTTTTGGCGCGTGCCACGTGAAGTCCTTTTCCCTTTAACTTGAAAACAACGAGACTAAATGGGCCCAGACAGAGCAAGGAGATAAATTTTGGAGCAGGATACAGGCCATGAGAGGCTGCATGAGGAACTGTGATAAGTTTGGGCAAGCAGGGTGAATGTTAGAATCAAAAGGAAAAACCTTAAGTGACAAATGAAAATAATGGCCAAGGCAAGGGGCAATTTAAAGGCTGAGGAATATAGAGATTCTACAAGAACAACCAAAAAAGGAAACAGCAGGAGGAAAACGGCAACTTACCCGGGAAAATCGCACTCCAGTCAACCTATCAAAGGCAATTTTTTCTATCTGCTGCATATGCAAAATGTGACCTAGCGACCTCCTATATATAAAAAGGTTGCACATGTGGGCCATTAATGAGGTTGCAGGGTTGCATGGCGCGGTGATCTGAGAGGGATGCGACCTCGCTACCTTGTGACCATGCGACCTAAGGTCGCGGGGTCGCGGTTTTCCACAAATTCGAAATTTGCGACTCAGCGACTTAGCCCTCCCGGCTCTTAACTTAACTTTTCTTTGTGCTAAAGGGGCTCCAAAAATTTTAAATTGGGGGTTTTTTGGAGGGTGTTGTAGAGGCTACAACAAATGGTGATTCACTGGTCGGACTCAGAATCTCTGCCAATGGTTTGCCATGGAGGGGGAGGGAGGGGTATTCACTGGCTGTTCTTTTCACCTTAAGGTTGACACTACCTTGCCTTTGGCACCTTGCGAGATTGCTTGGCCTGCTGGCTTCTTTGGGCACTGGTTAACCGAATTTCATTTCTTCAGGTTTCCGGACCGAAAGGGTTGGAGAACTCCGGGCGGCTACAGGGTCTGGTACAATTATTTTGTCCTCATCGTGTTGCTCCGCTGCCTGCGAACCTCTCGGTCCCGGCGGAGTCACTGCCTAGGAGTCATGAACGTTTCTCCACTGCCAGCAAGCCTGGTCAGTACCCTGGCAGAGACGTCATATCACCTCTCTGTGTAGGAAGCCTTTCTCAATCCTTTACCCTTTATTAGCGTGCTATTGCACTTATTTTGAATGTGCCTAAGGCACTTATTTAGATGTGCTCATGGCACTTATTTGAGGGGGGAAATTTTTTTTTTGCCTAGGCAGATGAGGGATCCCGACTTATTTTACTTGCAGAGAGGTTGCTCCTGGTCTGATATGAGGACTTAGGTTTTTCCCAGATGTCCTGACGTCACTCGAATTTAACTCTATTCCCTTTCGATCTAGTCGTCGTTGTATTGAACTTTTCATCACAGACACCTTTTCAAACCCGCTAGGTGAGCTTCCCACACTTGATGGCTTGAGCTAGGTCATGTGCTACCTTTGGGTGCCAATTACAAGCAAGCTTTTACCACCTTCATGCCTTTCAGGAAAGGCTTCCCATTAGCATAGAACCTGTCGCAGTGTGCCAATTATGTGGCTCCGACAAGGCCTTCCGTTTTTTTTTAAATCTTATTACGGGGAGGTGCCAAGTGAGGATTTGGGCGTGACATGGTTGGCCCAAAGAGCATTTTGAAGTGCGTTGTGCCAATTGCACAGGTGGGACAGCAGAGTCTTCTTAACGATGCGGATCATATTTTTATTAGTTGACTCAGCTAACCCATTTCCTTGGGATAATAATTTGCAGAATTTTTAAGCACAATACCATTTTCCAGAGAAAAATCATACAATTTAAAAGATGAAAAGTAAGTTGCATTATCGAAAACCAAGGAAGTTGGAATGCCAAACCTGGTGATGATAGAATGAGTGATGAATTCTATTACCTCTTGATCATTGATTTGGCGTAAAGGTGCTTCTTCCACCCACCTGGTGAAATAATCGGTAGCAGTAAGAATATACCAATGTTGCTTGGAGGAGTGAGGTATGATTTCACCAATCACGTCCAAACCCCACTGTTGAAAGTGTTCCTCCACTGCTACTAATAGTAGGGGAGTGGCTGGTCGCGCTTCCCGGTTTGCGAATTTCTGGCATTGAGTGCACTTCCGGACATATGCATGCGCATCTCTGAAAAGGGTTGGCCAATAGTATCCTACGCGCATTATCTTGTGGGCGGTGGTATCGCCTGCAAAACACCCTCTAGCTGGTCCTTCGTGCAGCTCGGTCAAGATTTTATGTGCTTCATCATGTTCCAAGCAGTGTAACAGAACTCCATCGTAATTTTTCTTGAAAAGCTTACCCTGGATCAACTGGTAAGATGCAACTTTGAGTCTTATTGCGCGTTTTTGACGAGCAGTTAAAGCAGGGTCCAGGATGCCATGGGCTAAATATCCCGAAATTTCAGAGTACCAAGAAGGGCTTCTCTACTGAGGTGTGTGGTCACTCTGATACATGTCGATTTCCTGTTCCCAACACTCTTCTTCAATTCCATGTGAGCTTGCAGCCTGTGCAGCCATTTGGCAGAGTCCTTGTCCTTTAATAGTGTGTGCTGGTTTAAAGTCTAAGTCATACTCTTGCAGGCATGCCACCCAGTTGCCTCGTCTCTCACCTAGCTCCTGCTGCATGAACAGTGATCAGACAGTTGGGTGGGGAACGAAAACTGTGACATGGTTTTTCAAGATGTATGGCCTGAAATGCTTGACTTCTTTGTAGACCATTTTTGCCGGGCAGTTAAAGCAGGGTCCAGGATGCCATGGGCTAAATATCCCGAAATGTCAAAGTACCAAGAAGGGCTTCTCTACTGAGGTGTGTGGTCACTCTGATACATGTCAATTTCATGTTCCCAACACTCTTCTTCAATTCCATGCGAGCTTGCAGCCATTTGGCAGAGTCCTTGTCCTTTAATAGTGTGAGCTGGTTTAAAGTCTAAGTCATACTCTTGCAGGCATGCCACCCAGTTGCCTCGTCTCTCAACTAGCTCCTGCTGCATGAACAGTGATCGGACAGTTGGGTGGGGAACGAAAACTGTGACATGGTTTTTCAAGATGTATGGCCTGAAATTCTTGACTGCTTTGTAGACCGCATAATCTTGCTTTTCGATTTCAGGGTAGTTCAATTCAGCTCTTTGTAAACCAGTACTCATGAAGGATATAGGTCGTTCATCATTGTTGCTATCTTTCTGCATGAGGATAGCTGCAAGTGATGAATCTAAAGTGAAAGTATACAGGATAAAGCTTCTGCTAAAATCTAGACTTTGGAGGGATGGTGCTTCAGCTATAGCCTTCTTGATTTTGTTGAAAGCTTCCCTCTCTAGCAGATTCCATTTGAAAATCGCATTCTTCTTGATCATCCCCTACAAAGGCCTAACTATTTGGGCGAAATCAGATATGAATTTACATACAAAATTGATTTTCCCAAGGAAAGATTGCATAGCCTTATTACTGCTAGGGGGTGGAATCTGGGCAATGGCTTTTGCCCACTCGAGATCTACAACAATGCCCTGCTTAGTTATAATGTGGCCCAACAAATTCCCTTCTGCCACTGTGAAAAAACTCTTCTTCGGATTGAGTGAGATCTCGTACTTCCTGCACCTTTCAAAAATTTGCTTGAGGTGGCGTAAATGATTGCCCCGGTGTTTTGAAAACACGGTGATGTCGTCCAAATAGACTACCACGCTCTACCCTATCAAACCAAGGAAAGCTATATCCATGGCTAGTTGGAAAGTTGCCCCTGCGTTTATTAGTCCGAAAGGCATGCGTCTAAAATAGAACATTCCCCATTTGGTTCGGAAAGTAGTTTTCAATCTGTCTGGCTCAGCTACCAGCACCTGGTTGTAACCGGAGAACCCATCCAATAATGAGAACATCTCGGATCCAGGCACAGCTTCCAATATTTGTTCCATGGGTGGCACCGGGTAATTTTCTTTGTCTGAGGCCCGATTTAAATTCCAGAAATCCATGCACAAGCAGATTTCGCCAGACTTTTTCCATACCGGGACCAAGTTTGACACCCAAGTGGAGTGGCAAACTTTGAAGATGATGCGTGCATCCAAAAGCTTCTTAATTTCTTTCTGGATCATCGGTTCCAATGTAGGATTCACTTTTCTGAGCTTCTATTGGAAAGGCTTCACTACTTCCTTCATGGGTATCACGTGCTGAATAATTTGAGTATCGTACGTACGTAAATCATCATATGTCCAAGCAAATACATCTCGATGCTTTTGGAATAGTTGGGTGAAATCCTGCATCTCCTGGTCGGAACAATGTTTCCCAAGGTTGATGAACTTCGGGTTGTCATCTGATCCTAAGTTCACCTACCGATGTGCCAAGGTGGAACTTTGTACTTTGGTATTTGGGGTCCCGCAGAAACGGCTTTGCAGGTCAAAGAGCTTTTCTAGTGACACTATCCCCTTAGGCATGGGGTTCTCCTTGCATTTATCATGCTCTTCCTGCAAAGCTTGATCGTGATCTACCTCATCTATTACCGTGTCTTTGAATACTTCAGTGTTGAGCATGAATTCCAATATTTGTTGGTCATCATCAAAAACGCGTAAATTAGTAATATTATCTGGCACGGAGGGTCTATACATAACTTCAATAGAAAATCCATCCCTCAAAGGGGTAAATCTAGTAGCAGCATTAGCCAGAGTATCAGCTGCTGCATTATGCATTCTAAGAACATATTTGATTCCAAATGCATCAAAAGCAGAAATAAGACGCCATACCTCTTGCTGATAAAGTTTTAAGTACAGAGACAAACAATGAATGGTATTGCATACCTACCGAGTGATAATCTCAGAGTCTCCAATGACCTGCAAGCATCTTACCTTTAAATCCAGTGCCTTCTTGATTCCGAGGAATAAAGCTTCATATTCAGCAGTATTGTTAGTGCACTGGAACTCTAGCTGACACAAAATCAAGAACTTGTTCTTCTGAGGGTCCAGCAAGATGCAGCCCATGCCAGCTCTGTCATGGGTCTTGGAACCGTCATAATACAGGGTCTACATATCGTCTTCTAGCTCCTTCAGGGTTGTAGATTGGGGAGGGATTTCGGTTTGTTGTGAGACGGGGTCGGCTTGGTCCTCTATGACGAGTGTTAGTTTAGACTGGATCTCGGGGCCTACTAGTGACTGAGGAGGGTGGTAACATCCGAAAATGGCTTCCAAGAAGCACATGCCAAGCTCCTCCTGGGCAAAGCTGATAGGTTCATTAGTAGCATCCAAATCAGTCACAGTATATTTCATATAAGGTTCGCTTTTGACCCTAATTTGGTTGTTCCGGCCCTTGTATGGAAGCCACAGGTGGGACCAGTCGGTGGCAAAATACCCTTGCAGCTTGCTGGACCAGTCTCTGCTAAGTAATATGTCATAGGCTTCTGCGATATATACAACCACAATGTCTATATATTGGTGGACTCTAGAGTCCAACGAAAGGTGGATGATGATGCTATTTAGCTCTCCTACAACTGGCACCTACGATCTGTCAAGTTGCATGATTCTTGCGTCAGTTTTCTCAGGGCGGATGTTTAGTTTCTTACAAACAAACAAGGGCATGACGTTTGTGGATGCATCAGAGTCAACTAGACAGTTATGGACGTTGAAATTAAAAATCTCAAATGATAAGAGGAAGGGAGGAGTGGATCCCCTGGAATTTGCATTGATGGCGTTTACAATAGACTGAACACTCGGACTGGCTTACACCGATGTATTGCTCACAGGATTAGTAGTTGAGGTATTAGTGAAGGCTTTGAGAATAAGTTCTCGTTGATTGGTGATGCGGGCAAGCTCGTAGAGGGAGATGTTAGCTCTAGTTTTTTGCGTGTCCTCAACAATGTTATAACCAGAATCGGATCGAGGACTAAGCTCGGTAGTGACTTTGGGGGACCCCACCAAGAGCTTGATCTTTTGATTAACTCGGGTGTTGTTGTTCCTGGGCTTCTCAGGAGCAGCTTGTTCATTCCCAGGGGGAAGAATTTTCCTTAAGAAAACTCTTTTCTTTTCTTCAAAGGACTGTTCGGGGACTGGTCCTTTGCTCCTAAGGCTATAATTTCGTACGGGTTTGACCTTAGGATCATCTACCATATTGATATCAGTGATGGTAAGATTTTTCTCCCCGCGGATTATGTCAAATGCGAGAACAGAGGACCCTGGTTCTTCATCAGGGGGCAAATATTCTTCATGGTTAGAAACATCATCCTCCCCCGCATCCCCTGGGGTTTGATCATCCAGAAGCTTATTTACTACTGCAATCATGCTTCTAATCCATTATGGGCATGTTTTTTCAGAGTGGGCAGCCTGGTGGAAAGAACAAAAGTTATCTTTTCTTATATCTTACACGTTGAGGACAGTGTTTGGGTTAGACGGAGGTCAAGTGGTGATGGGGTTACTCTTTCTGAAAAAGTTCTTAGGTGCCTTAATGCCAGTCGTGGATTCTATGCCCTTTCTCTTCATGTCAGAGGCTTCATTTCTCAATATCTTAAGGGTCTTTGCTATACTCTCAAAGTCAAAATCATCCTTATCCTTATCAGCGGTCTTGGGTGTGGAGGACTGACTTTTCTTTGCGGTTGGTTTGTGGTCATCTCTCCCTTCATGATCGATGGCTCCTATAGAAAGCATGTCTCTTTCTACAGCGAGCGTGGCTGCGTAATTTGTAGCAAGGGTGGCCCGAGCTTCCCGTTTTACGAAGACGGCAATATCCTTGGGGAGAGCTTTCGTATAGTAGTCTATGGTAATAAAGTCATCCAACCCTAGGTTTGGGGGGAAATTTTGTAGTATGGTAGCTAATTGAAATCCCTAACCTTCTCTTTTTTATGGCATTTAATGGTGCTTAGCTCCGTGAGGAGCATGGAAGGGTTTTTGTCCTCTGAAAAATTTATGCAAGAACACGCGACGGAATTGGTCCCATGATGTTATGGAGGCACTTGGGAGGGAGCGGTACTAGGTGGACACTTTTTTCTCAATAGTGTGCGGGAAAAGATGACAAGCAACGTCATCTGTTTGAACTCTCATAATTTGCAGGGAAAGGTAGAAGCTACTTATATGATCCTCGGCCAACGTGCCTTTCTCTGGGTCAAACTTGGGGAGATGCTTCTCAGGTTGCCTAGACATATCATGGAGGGGGCCCAAAAGATTTAATGGGGATTGGGCCATCCAGGCAAGTGGTTGCACCCTCCTGGCATGCTCATGGTACCTGATCTCAGATTTAGATTCACTCCCCATGCCTGATGCAGATGCTTCTCCCCCATGGCAAGAGTGTTCATCTTGATACCCCTCACAGTTGCCCAAATTTCTGAGATATCCCCAATTGTAGACAGGTGACCTATTTTGGCTTTGATGGTGGTGAGCGGTATGGTGTCCTTGGCCACGGCCTCTATCTACCCTACCGCCATTCCTTCAGCCTCTGTTCCCATGACCTTCATTTCTAGGGGCTCTATTTCCCTTGCCTTCATTTCTGCGGGCTCTATTTCCCTCGCCTTCATTTCTGCAAGCTCTATTTCCCTCGCCTTCATTCCCTCGGCCTCTATTTCCTTAGCCTCCCCCAAGTGGGGGGTGGGCTTGGTTGTTGTTATGTTGGGTTTGGTTAGGTTGAGGGTCAGGATGGGGTTCACTGAGGCCAGTTCCCTCCTCTTCGCCCCCTTGGAGCTCAGGAATCGGTTCGTTATTCTGGACAGTAATGGCAAGGTCTTCAACCATCAAATTTACCAACTGAGGAATGGAACTCACCAGAGCACCATTACGAGTGAGGTTATCAGCTGGGGTTCTAGTATTGGTCAAGAAATTCATGATTGAGTCATAACGCAAATCCCTGATGAGATTGCGGGCAATTGGGTGCAGGGCTCTCAACTGTTCTCTGGTGATTTCATAATATGGAGCCTCCTCTCCTTGAACATCTTCTAAAGGGGGAGGAATAGTATCATTGTTTATGACCTCCACATGCGGAGTTTGTGATGGAATGTTGCTCGTGTACTGGGAGGATGTCATTTAGGCCCTCCTTCTAGCGCTAATTCTATTGATGGGAAAATCTGTCCGGCCAACAGCAGGGGATCTCCTTAGTTAAAAGTCCCAACTAGACTTTAAACTGTTTGGAATAGGGATCTCGTCCGGGGTGTGGGTCCAGCTACCGCTTTATTTTCCTTCCCTTTGGTCTCAAAAGAACTCAATTGAACCTGCAGACACACACTTATTCAAATGATACAAGATACATGATTGATGCGTTAAACACGTATATAAAACTATGTGTAGCGAGACAAATGATAAAGCATAAATGTCGAGGGAAGTGTTGTTAACAACACATCATTGGGGTTATGCTTGTAGGTTGTTCTGACCACAAAAGAAACAATTCTTTATGGCGAAACGCCCCTTTACTTCTTGAAAGATAAAATGAATGCTAATAAACAAATTCATTAACATCCATTAAGAAAGAGAAATAAACTGAACATCATTAACACAAGTACAGAGAACCATAATGCATAAATGATGCCATTAAAAGTGCAGCTTCATTAATCAAAAGATGTTTGAAACTATATAAGAAATACTCATATTGTTCGCACAGCAAAACACATCAGATCCAAAAGGAGTTATAACAAGTATTTGTATTCATGTGCAAAAGAGTGTTATCCTTCTATACAATGCTCTATAACTCTTGAGTCCCCAAGAAAAGATCCCCTTACAATCTTCCCGGAGGGAGTTTTATAGATCAAAATTTTCCCTTTGGGCTTCCCGACTTTTCGCCTGCCCAACTGTTGAGCTGCCTTGCGACCTGGGAGAGAGCTGCGACCTGCGACCACGCTGCGAAATGTGACATGCGACCTAGCTGAGAAATGTGACCTACGACCTGCTGCAAACTATTCATGAGGATGTGCGCATGATCGTGAGGCTAGGGGCATCAACTTGTTGTTCTTTGAGGAAGTTCTGCCAAGCATGATAATTTGTCACTATGGGGGAAACCAAAGGAACCTCTTCTTTCAACCGATGCAGACACTCCAAGGCATTTGGGATTAGATTCTCTTTCTTCTACGTGATCTGGTTGGACAAGGAGGCAAGCTTGGTGTAGACCCAGACCGGTGTGACAAGAAAATTGCCCAGGTTCTCTTGTGACGCTGCAAGGTCGGAAGTGGCAGTGGCGTGCTTAATGGGCTGCAAAAATTCCTGGATCTCCTGATCCACCTGTTCCCATGTCTTCTCTTCGTCCAATGCGCCTAGTGATGGAATGTGATGTAGGACGTGCATTGAATCGATGCCGCTGATCAGATGCTCGTAAGCGAACATCACCTTGTCTAAGTCCTTGTATAGCTTATCTTTGGACTGAATTTTCATCCGGATCTAGACCTTGGCATCTTGTGTGTGGATCCAGTCTTTCTTTAGCAGGTGTTCAAGAGCCTGGCGGTACCACATCGTCCAATCCATCATCCTGTCGAAGGCAGCTGAGGCTTCCTTCAG
The DNA here is from genome assembly GCA_034641835.2 of Pinus albicaulis. Taxonomy (NCBI): domain Eukaryota; kingdom Viridiplantae; phylum Streptophyta; class Pinopsida; order Pinales; family Pinaceae; genus Pinus; species Pinus albicaulis. The sequence continues at coordinate 804,396,067 of CM076581.1, read as the reverse complement.
CTGCTCTCTCTTCTTATTGGTTTCTGTTTGGGCTCTCACCAAGGGGGCAACTATTCGTTTTATGGTAAACATCTCCCCATAGAATTGTCTCATGGTGGCTTCTAATATATCAGACTCCCTTTGAACGGTGAGCGGTACTTTGTTGATAAGGGAAGTTTTTTTTTGGAGTTGTTGAATCTCCTCTCTCAATGCTATCTTTTCCTAATCTGCCCTTGCCTCCTTCTACTTTGCTTCTTGCAACCTATTTTGTAGAGAGAAGATCTCTCTACTCATTATGTTCACGTTCTTTTCTGTGGCCACAGTGAAATTTGTGCCAGCTGAAGCTATCATCACCGGGTTAGTCCTAGTATCTAAGACTATGTCCTTCTCTGTCGCAACTATGGATGGGGCAGAAGGATTTCGCGCTATGAATCTCCTTTTCTCCTGTTGGATCTTGAAGGAGAATTGATCGTATGTGAGCCTGGTAATATCGAATACCTCCTCCTCCTACCCTTCGTAAGAACTCAAATCAGAGATTGTAGCGTGTGTACTAACTACAGGTACCTCGAGGTGAGGTAGCTCAGCTTGTGACCCTGTGCCCTAAGGAGATGCCTCGATGTTCTATAGCATTTGGTCCTCCTCTTCTTTCTTTTTCTTTTCTTCCTCTTCTTTTTGGAGGCATTCAGCTTCTGCCTTTTCAATTTCTCTCTTCAGTCTACGCATTTCTTCTGCAGTTGCTTCTAGTTCGGCTTTCCTTTTACGCTCAACTGCTGCTGCTTGCTCTACTTTCTTTTGGCGTTCGACTTCCACTTGATCTAATTATTTCTTTAGTTGTCGTTCTACCGCAGCCTCCGCCTCATGTTCCTCCTCCTTTTTTCTGGCCTCTTTGGCCTACTTCTTCTTCTGCTCTGACCTTAGACTCTTCTTGTGTTTATCTTCATCTTCCTTCATCTTCTTCTCCCTTTCTTGTTGGGTTTTAGCTTCTAGTTCTTTCTGCTGGGTAGAAGTGTTGTGCCCTGTACTAGTTCGAGGCTTCTTAGCCATAGAAGAAGAAGCACCTCCCAATTCATAGCTCCTGTCTTCCAATGTTTGGCCATCCGGGTCTTCTTGATCAGGGACTATCCTTTCCGGGTCATATGTCCGGTGGTCTAATGCCCCAAGGTGGTAACTTTTCATCTCTTCCGCTTCTGCATCTACCTCACTGAAATCTTTGATTGTGTAAGAACCGATAGTGATGGGTAGCGCAGGCCATGACTTCTTCTTACCACTGCATAGGACCCTGGAGAAACCGGAAGACACTTGGAAATATACCTCTTGCATGAGCATTTTTTCTGTGACATATCGAGGCATAGCATGTGGGGCCTTGAATGAGCCAAAGACTTGGATGAATGTGTACTCGGCAAATGGGAACCAATGTGCCACCTTGCTTAGCATCTCCATGGCTCGCCAGGACATGCAAGGAGTGTCTTGGCCGAACAATTTTCTGTAAAGAGCTGGGCTGAACACTTGAGAGATTGGCTCTATGTCTTGCTTATATCTAGAATCCCAAAATGCTTTGGTTTGTAAGTGGATTGCACGGGTCTGTTTTGGATCCCAGTTGTGCACCCATCCTTCAAAGTGGCACCTTGAACATAAAACATCCAACAAATAAGAGGCCATGTAGAATTCAGAAGGCAATCCTTCATTTCGTACCAATTCTGAGGATATGTTTGTTTGAAGGGAGGCCATCAGTATGCTTTCCCAGTTGAACTGGGTGTCGTGCACCGTGACATACTCCATGATGGTTACCCATGTGCCGCTGAAGGTGGTGGCATTGGGGCACCTGTACAATCTGCAAAGCATAGCAGCCACCAATTTATATACTTTCCTAAGGCCTGCCACTGGATATTCTTGATCCTTCTTGACTTTGAATTTATCGGGCTGCTCCCACCATCCTTTTAGAGTATCTACTATGGGGACTGCATGGGCGATGCCCCAATATTCTGTAAATTCCTCCTCTATTTCAGGAAATGAATAGTAAAATTGAGCATCTGAGCCTTTGAGAGCCGCAAAATCCTTGCCTTCGTTGTCCCTGATTACAAATTTCTTGGGGTCAGTGTTCTATATAATCCAATCTATAACCTCTGCGCATGGGAATACAGCCAGATGGGCACCTGCAAGATGGAGCTTTGACCTTTTGACCTGCATGTATACTTCCTGCTCAGGAAGGTCCTCTGGGAATTCCTTTCGAGCGAACTCCTATTACACCTGGTACCAAAGCATACTATCCCTTTTGGAAAATGTGCACAGGGTATCTCTGTAAATCGGGGGCGGGGACATTGGTATGTCCATCTATATGTCCTCTACTTCTAGGCTCTTTCCCTTTTTCCAAGAGACTGGAGGTGCCATGTTGCTTGAATCCGAGGGGATAGGGATACACTCTAAGTCTGCTTCGAATTCACCTGTCATGTTCATGAAAGAATCCCAGGATAAGAAAGATGCCATGATGATACAGAACTAGGTACAACTATTAATTATTTCAACAGGGGACACAGGCAGAGCTGAATCAGTGACCTGCAACTGGGTCGCAGGGTCGCAAGGTCGGGATGTTGATATTTTGAAGTTTTTTGTGACTTTGCGACCTTGTGACTAGGTTGCGGGGTCGCCGGATCTCAAGTGGTGAAAAATTGGCAGAAGTGCGACCTTGCGACCTTGCGACTAGGTTGTGGAGTCGCTGGGTCACAAGTTGTGAGAAAAGGCGAAAGTGCAACCTTGCGACCTTGCGACCAGGTCACAGGTCGCTGGGTCACAAATGCTAAAAAACTGGCGGGAGAGTGACTCTGAGACCTGCGATCGGGACGCAAGATCGCTAAGTCGCAAAGTCGCGAGAAAAAAACTGAAGAGTGATTTGTGACCTAGCGACTTAGTGACTGAGTCGCGGGGTCGTAGGGTCACAAGTCACGCTAGGACTTGCCGGGATTTTGGCGCGTGCCACATGAAGTCCTTTTCCCTTTAACTTGAAAACCACAATAATAAATGGGCCCAGACAAAGCAAGGGGATAACTTTTGGAGTAGGATACAGTCCATGAGAGGCTACATGAGGAACTGTGATAAGTTTGGGCAAGCAGGGTGAATGTTAGAGTCAAAAGGAAAAACCTTAAGTGACAAATAAAAATAATGGCCAAGGCAAGGGGAAATTTAAAGGCTGAGGAATATAGAGATTAGGAAATAACAACCAAAAAAGGAAATAGCAGGAGGAAAATGGCAACTTACCCAGGAAAATCACGCTCCATTCCACCTATCAGAGGCGTTTTTTTCTATCCGCTGCATATGCAAAATGCGACCTAGCAACCTCCTATATATAAAAAGGTCACACGTGCGGGCCATTAATGAGGTCGCGGATTGCATGGCGCGGTGATCTGAGAGGGATGCAACCTCGCGACCTTGCGACCTTGCGACCTCAGGTCACGGGGTTGTAAGGTCGTGGGGTCGAAGTTTTCCGCAAATTCGGAATTTGCGACTCAGCGACTTAGCCCTCCCGGCTCTTAACTTAACTTTTCTTTGTGCTCAAGGGGCTCCAAAAATTTTAAAGTGGGGGTTTTTTGGAGGGTGTTGTAGAGGCTACAACATATAGGGACCTAATATAGAGGTCAAGGATAGGTGTAGCCCCTATCACCAAAATATGAAAAAAAATGCAAAACCTGTGTTGGGGGGCTTCTAATTGAATGGAAAGAGTGTCTAATAGCTGCAAAAAAAGTGGTCGAACGCAAGCCAAATAAATGGGATGAAAAAAAATGGATAGGAAAGTTCCTTACAAGACAACTTATCTAATTTTGGAAATTTTGTTTAGTTTTTGTGAATGTAGAGAGAGACTAGTGAATTTTATTACAACAATGATGTGTTCTTCCTAGTATGGGATGTTGGATATTCTGCCAAGGAATAAACAATTTTTGCATAAGAAAGTAGTGTCAGGGCTTATGAGGCTCATTGATAGGTACATTATAAAGGGTCATAATTCCATCCTCCAGCTTTAAAAGTATCTCCTTCTCACATTTATTTATATTTTTGGAATATTATGCTTAGTGAGAAGGGTGAAATATGTTTTTCATATCATGTAGCAAAATATGGTTTAATTGCAGGAAACGGAGTAATTTTTGGGATAATTTCTATGTAGGGGCTCAGAGTAGATAGAAAGAATATATTATAGGGGGTTTTCCACTTCTTTAACTCCCTCAATTAGCCCAATATCACATCAATATCTCTCTCATCAACTCGAGGTCATTGGCAGCCAAGTAAGTAAAACTCATGAGGAGTCAAGCTCCACTCTTCCTATTTTCTAGGGATTTGTTGGTAGCTACCCTCTTGTATAAATGAAAATGTAGATAAGCTCATTATGATCCGAGCTTTATTTTCATCTAGGTAGCTATTAATCTCATGAATTGTTATTTTTTTTACTGTTATGTGATGTATTAGACCTTGATTCAATGATAATGAGATTCTACTATTTGATTCATTACTACGTTAGTGTCAGAGGGTTGAGGCTCTTGGGCTTGGGCCCAACCTAGTGGCTTAGGTTCCTCTTGTGTACTTGTATCTTTCTTTTGGTTTCAGAATTTTGTTTATCTTCTTGCATCTCAGTAGAAGAGTACTCCATTAAACTCTGTGATTGTAGCCTCTACCTCATCTCTCTCATGGGAGCATGAGTAGAAGGAATACCAACCACAACCCAAAAACATTTTTTCTATGATTTATTGGAAACATATTTATCTTATTTATCGTATTCTACATATTTATGTTGCAGATTGGAATTTATTTTATTTATTAGATCATAATTTTAACATAAATTAGATAGCCTTTAAATTTAACTCATCTTTTCCACTTCTAGTTGTTTCATTTTCTTGATGATCAATGAATGTATTCATGTGATGATTGTAGGGTTGTTTGGATTTTTAGGTAACGAAACCTTCAGCACCTCCACTTTGGACTCCATCACTTCCTCTTCCAAACTCCAAATTATCTCATCAAAATTCTATTTTGTGAGGTCATTTTTCCATGAATACCGAGAGCATCTCATCTAGTGCAAGAAAAGCCCTTAAGGGGATCTAAGGTTGGATAGAGGTTTTGGTCACCTTTCACCCATTTGAAATAACTTCCATTCACTTTCTCACACCTTCCAACCATATTCTTCACCTCTTGAACCTTCTTTCCAGCCTTCATGTAGCATTATAGGGCTTCTTGTAGCAATACAGGGATCCTGTAGCAACCTCTTGTAACATAGTTGTAGTTCCTCATTCTTGGTCCAGTTTTGATCATTGCTGCAACCTGAGCTTAGGTTAGGATGTTATTGACCTCTGGCTATGGTTTTATTACTAGTAGATACCCCTCGGCCACTCAAAATCCTCCTTTTCCTTACTACAAAAAAAAAAAAAATTAGCATTCATATTTTTATTACATATTTATAGAACAATGATTGATATGCAAGTGTGAGCTAGTTAGATAGTAGATAGAATATGTATTTATGATTTGATAGGTTATGCAAGAGAAATTAGTTCCTTTACTGCAAATAGGTTTGATAACTACATAAATGATTTCAAGATAGTGTAGTTTCATTTTTGCAAGTAGGTTAGCTTTTTCCTTTTCATGATTTTTTTCAATATCATTTGCAAGTTGAATTTGATAGCATTTCCTTTTTATCAGTTAGAATTAGTTTATACATTTCATCTGCATCTAGTTTTCACTCTAATTCAGTAGAAGGAATGGACTTGAAGCATTATTGATGAGAAGACCTTATTGAGGGTGGCATGAGTGGAATCCATATATTATGCATATAGCACTATCACCTTTAATTTTGTATGAACCCTGGGTTGATAAATAGAGTTGAGTAGCCCTTTGGAGTTGCAACACTCTTGGTGCAATACTAGGGCTCACCAAGAGCTCCATGAGTTTCTTTTCAAGTTATTGGGAGATCCAAATTTTAAGTATAAATTTGAAAAGGATTTTATTAAGCATTATGCTATGCTTATGTCTACAATAATTCGAGGGGGTGCTGACAAGAATAATTCCAATGCAAGTTCCAGTGATTATCTCATATTAAGAAACTTTTTTGTGCATATTTTCATAGTGCCAACTCTAACAAAAATACTTGTAACTGAAGTAAATTTTTTGGATGTGTTACATGGAAATATGAAACAACTTATTGTATCTTGTGCTAGAGAAGATGGTTGGATTTTGGTAATGTATCTTCTATTTATTTCATGTTATTTTTACTTCCTCCATAGTTTAGGGTAACTTTCTACTTCCATTCTAATGATATATCCTGAGGCATAAACTTTTGTGAGAATAATACCTTGCTTCCATTTTAAAATGTAATCATGTAGGAGTTATGCGATGTTTGATAACATGGGATATAATTTTAGTATAAATATAAGGGTTAGATATTTTAAAATCTTTCAATTTTCATTTGAAAGAGTTGGCAACCAATTTTAAAGTTTCAAACACTAAGCTGAGTACATCCATTGACAATATGAGGCCACAAAAACATGCCATTTCTAGTTGTAGATGCTATTACTATTGAAAATTTCTATACGTACCTTTGTTGTCCCCTTGGAATTTTGTTATATGATCAACATAGATCCATCATAACTCCAAATATACCAAGCATCAAGAAGGATTAAATATCGGAAGATGAAACCCTCTTTTCAAGTGTATAACTCATGGAAAGTTTTTCACCAAAAAGTGATTTGATTCCTTTTCACACTTGGTATATCAAGAGATAATATGTATCTATGTCGGTTCTTCATAATAGTATTTATATTTATATATTTTTCATATCTCTATACATAGAAATATTTTGATTTTAATTTTATAAAACCCCGATAATACATATAGCTACATATATATGTTTCATTAATTAAAATTTTTAATGTGATATGGGTATCATTGATGATATAGATAGATAGATAGATAGATAGATAATTTGGAAAAAATAATATTGTAAAATATTGAATTTTTATATGGTCATTAATTAACTTTAAATATAAAGTCCAATGCAGGGTCATTTTGTATGTATGATGTTGGAACTTTGTTAATGTTTTGCACATCAACCACATTCTCTTTGTAGTTGATGTGGAATTCCATTAAAAAATTCTATTACATTACTTACACCGAGTGTTAACACTAGAAAATCATACAACATAAGATGACATTAATTAATGTCAGTCCAAAGGATTTACAGGGCTAGAAGACAATACAAAATCTAGAAAGTATTTTAAAATCTCTAAGGTCTGAGGAAAATCAAATTTGAACTAGTCCTAAATGCTATTTTCATGGATAATCCTACGTGAAGAGTGCCTTCTGTGCGCCTTTTTGCCCGATATGCGCGCGTTCCTGAGAGTGGTGAAATGTCACTATCCAGGACCACACAAAGAAAAGGACAAGTGATGCCTTACTTGTAGCTGCCTAAGGACAGCCACCAACACCTCCTTAGCACACAAAGGAATCATACCCCTCTCTTGGGTCACCATCCTCCACGTACCAAGAGAGGGAAGGGAGGATTTGAAATCTCCTATATAAGACCACCATGAGATGAAGAATTGGTGATCACATTTTTATGCTGGCCATAATTTCTGAAGAAATACCAGTAGTGTGTGAACTAGAGCTAAAGATAGAGGGGACTCAATTGTTGGCCACCCAAAAAGTTCAGTCTAACACAGTAGAGATAGAGGGAGACTGCACCGAGGCAAGCTCGGGATAAAAAAATCCTTGCATCGAGACCTAGAACGATTGTTTTGGGGCCCTTACGCAAGAGGGTAAAGTTTCACTCTTCTTACTACCAGCGCTCAATAAGAGGGGCCTAGAGCCACTGTTTGCATTATTTTTGTCATTTGACTCTTTTCAGAGCTTCTGTTTATTTGTGTTTAGTTTTAGTTTACATTTGCATGTTTTTTCCTCTATATAGTATGCTTATTGATTCTAGCTTGTTCCACTAACTTGCTTGACTCCACTTCTTTCTGCCTATTACCAATAGCTTAACAGGGTAAAACACACCCCTTAAGCTAGTGTGATTTCATACATACGTGCACCAAACACACTACAACAGGATTGGAGACTCCACTAACATTTTATTACCAAGTTTATGTGGTTGTGCCTTATTTTTACAGGAGACCTCTGTCTTTGTAGTGGAGTGGAGCTGAATTTCCTCTAATTTCTCTTGCAATCCCTAGTTCATCCCAAGTGACAGACTGAACAAGATCAGCTCCTAAATATTTTATTTGCAAGAATTTGTGTGCGTTTTTTCTTCACAAACACGGAGGGTGCACGTTCAAAGCTGACCCGACTGCAAAAAGCGCACTTGTTTCAGCCTTTTGCGTGCAATTTACAAAATGAGACATTTCTTCCCAATTTTTGTCTTTTCCTACTTGCAAGGTGCTTGGCAGCCCCTAATACACCTGCCAACACTGGTTGTGGTACCCCGCAGCTTGTTAAAAATCACTTTTAGCTGCTTTTTGTAGGCTTAGTGTCAGTTTTATTTCAATTTTATTTTTGCAAAGTTCACATAGTTTAAGTAGGGGGGGAAATCACTTGCATTTCGAAAAAATTTATGTTTTGCAAATTTTGGTACTTACACATCTAGATAACTAGCCCAAGTAAGTGGTAACTAGCCCAAGTAAGTGGCCCAAGACCATGCATGCATAGCTAGTTTTATTTTTTCTAATGTAGAAGTTTTTAGTTTAGTTCAATTTTTGCACTAGGAATTTTGAGACTAGGATTGATATATTTATAGAAGAGAAAGTAATCTCTACTACCTTTGCACCCTCCGGTGATTCTGGGTAAGCATATGAATGCTCCCTATTCACAATTTTCCATCTCCCTATAGTTAGTCACATAGATTAACTAGGAAAAATTGAAAGCAACCGATAATCCGCACATGTTTTCCATTTGAGCCAGGAATAATACAAGATAGTTTAAATAGGGGATTTTGTAAAGGATCATCGATATCCATACGTTAAAACTATGTGCTTGTCCACTTTGTGCTTACACACACTCACACACTAAGCGAAGCAAAGACACCTAAAACTAACTTAACCAAACTCACTAAATTCTCCCCAAATGGGCCACAAAAGAATTTATAGCTTAATTTAGGATCAAGGAAGAGGCATCCAATAAGCTGCCTTGATCACACTTCATATTGAAACATAGAAGTTTCGTTTTTATGGAGCTTCAAGTCCACCTATCAGCCCACGGAAAAGAAAACCCGAGCGCAGCATAGACCCGTTTCAGAGTGGGTTAGGCTTAGGCGCATTGTGTGCGGTATCAGTTGGCACTACCTGCCCCGGCTGATACTCGGTACTGTTAGATGACTACCAAGAAGCCCAAGACTCAAACGCTCATGTGGGATGGTGGTTCTTAGTGGCCAAAAACTAGGGCAACCTTTACCTATAAGTGACGGTGCAGGCAAGCGCTAGACCCTCTACCCTTACCTTGGTGCATTCTCTTCGGCTGACTGGGCACGTCACTGGCTCTTATGGGACATTGTGCCAGCACTCACAAGAAATATTCTCAAGGCCCTATTACTTTTGAGTGTGTGAGGATGCATAGGTCTTCTATGATTTTTAGTATCATACATAAATGAACAAAAACCACAGTTTTTTTTTTACTTGATCACATAGATTAATTTAAAGGGAAATTCATTTTATTTTTTGCTTTGTTTTATGTATGTGACAAGAAGTTTTCTTTGATCATAGACTCTATCCTCTCAAATTTTTCCAAAACTAAACCTAGGTTACACCTAACAGGTCCCAACAAAACCTCATTTATCCAGGTGTCTTTTGGACCTCCCCCCATTACCAGGAGGGGTCCCAGGTCTTTCACCATTCAGGCGTCAAAGATGAAACACTGCCACCATTATCGGTTCGTCCTTTATCGGGGCAGCCCTAGTTGGGAACCCTATTTGGTCTCCCAACACCACACCACATACCACTCCTCCCATGACCCCTAGAGGGCAGAGGAGTGCGTCCCATTCGGGAAGCCAATCGAATACATAGCAGGGTACATCGTAAGCTAACCCTCATTCTAACCAAAACTTTGTGTCTTCACACATTGTTATGGCGTTAACCTCTCTATCACCTTTCTTAGCTTTGTTGAATCTTATTGATTTAACCAAGCTGGAAAATGACCCCATCACACACGATCCTACATGGCCTCTCATGTCCACGACACTCCCTTCGGATATACCAAAGTTTGAAGGCAAGCAAGCAGAAGACCCGGATAATCATGTCATGACCTTTCACCTGTGGTGCTCATCGAACGATGTCATTGACGACATTATTCGATTGATATTATTTCAACGCACTCTTACAGAAGTAGCCGCGAAATGGTACGTGGAGAAACCCTCAGCTTCACATGGAACCTTTAGCACCCTCGCTACCACATTTCTAACATATTTTTAGTTACCCATTCATGATGATTCTAGAATTGAATTACTGACGCATTTTAGGCAAACCCCCATCGTCCATATCTCGGACCATCCCCATGAATGGAGGCAGCGTCGCAGTTTATGTAAAGCTAAACTTGATGATCGGGTTCTCTTATATTTGTTCTTGAAAACTCTTACGGCGGAGATTTCAAAGGATGTGGCGCATCAAAACCCCACATCTAAAGAGGATGCAATCAACAAAGCCCAGAAGCTTGAGCTGATTTATACGCAGTCGGGATACATTTACAACATCCTGCCTAGTGCCCCGCACCTGCAAACTTATCAAGAATTTCCATTCATGTAGAACTCTTCAGACGGGCTAATTCGGTCAATGACCCAAGGTTACCTAGGCAGCAGCAGTCAAAACCCCGGTTACACATACAGTTCTACCCAGAACATGCCTCAACCCAGTTTTCAAAGTCATCATATGCCTCAACAAAATTTGATCAATAGGGCACCAATGTATCACCAGGGAGGACCTTATCCTCCGACTCAGGGAAATCAGTACGCAAAAAGAAACACTGATGGAAGAACTCCCCTCCAACATTCAGGTGCAAACCAGGGACCGCATTATGCTCAGTCCCCAACAAACGACCCACCTATGCAAAACAATGCATAGGTGAACTTTTTGCAGTCGTCCCAAAACCAACCAGACCAATATAATGAAGAGAACTACCCTCCTAACATGGTAAAGAAAAAATTCAAAAACAAGCCAAAAGGGAACCCTAGACAGGGGGACAGCAACCAACAGCGCCCACCGCGATCCCAGGCTGGAGGCAACTCCAACCGGAATCAGAACCAGGAGAAAAGTAATGCCCAATGGCAGAGGAAGAGGCCACCTCTTCGAACAAACCATTCCTGTTTGATATGTGGTGAGTATGGTCACTATACTCACCATTGTCCCAATGTCCCTAAGCTAAAGAAGCTACAGAGTAACCAAGGACAAGGAGGATCTTCCCAACAACCAGTCGTGATGCAAGAAACTTTCCCCAATCAAGGGACAGTAAGAACTCACTAGAAAAATACAGATTATCCCAAGAAAAGAAGCCATGAAATCTACATGACTGGAGAAGAGATGTTTTTCCAAACACTGAATCGCAATTACGACACCCCACCAGACACCAATACGTCAAAGGAAATTACTAGTGTACCGACTGCACCTTTCACCATTTCAAAGATGCTTATAGAACCATTGTCGAAAATGGAAAAGGGACCTAATATGCAAGCAAGAAACTACTCCAAAGCGACCCATAATTATAGTATCGTGGACGATTTACCACAATCTCCCGTTGCTATGTCGGCTTTGGAAGTATTTCAGTCATGCCCAAAACAACAGAAATCCCTTCTTTCCATGTTAGGCGTTATCGACCCTGATGGTACGCGCCTAATGGCTTTTGACTTAGACAAAGCCACCCCTAGGCTTCCTTCCATGGTCGCCTTCTAGATACCAGTGTCAGCGCAGAATATGTAATATCCCAAAATGGGACTGCTTAGCAATACATGCTAATATAACGCATTTTTCATAAATGTATGCAATGAAAGTTAAATGCAGCTCATGGATCCATTAGATCTGATATTATAATCACTAGATTTGAAAGGAAATCATAAAAAAATCACTATAGCATAGTTAAACAGGCCTCCCATGCCAAAAATAGCCCAAAATCATGTAAAAATAGGGACTGCAACCATGTATGAAAGCTGGAATACCATGACAGCATTATTTTATTACCTCTGCAACAATAGTAGGTTTTACATCAGATCTAGAGCAAGTATGTGGACAAAAGGTTAGATCTATAGCAGATCCATGCACTATATGTTAGGAATCTGTAATTTATTAACAAGATTGGTAGAGTCCAATTACAGAAACAACATCGTTTCAACCAACTTTGGAATTCTAGGATCTAGCCCTCCTGAATCTAGAGAGGGATCTCTCCAATATGTACAAAGATGGATTTGTCTTTGAAGTTTGGGGTTATGATATTAGACTAGTTATGAAGGCCAAGGGTTTGTTTGGTTTTTTGGATGGTTGAGCATGATTATTGCCATAGTGGAAAGTCCTAAGTGCTGTGTTCAAAGGTGAGGTTGCAGTGAATGATGAATAGAACAAGTTTTAGCTAAAGACAGATAAAGCACTGTTTTGTCCCCTCACAGACATGGAATTATATTAGGCTTTTAATGAGCAAACAACATCAAGAGTGATCCAAGGGGCAAGTCATCTATACCACAAGATTATTGAGATTAAAATGATGGAATGGAAACAATAAAGTGTTGGAGATGGTGGAAACTGATAATAATTTCACAAAGGATTTATAGTCAGTCCAAACAAGAAAAGCTTCTTAAGTAACTGTTTTAAACCAACCAAGTGCAAGGCTAACCATTGACCTCTTGGGCAAGTTTGTATTTAAGAAACTTAATTGACAAAAAATACAGTAATCCACATAATTACCTTCAGAAGGTATGAAAACATATAAGAGAAACAAAGTGCAACTTAAGATCAGATAAAGTACTTTTAAACCTATTCTACTTTCAGTCAACACCAAGGGAAACTTTCAGAATCTGCTTTTGGAGAAAAACTAGGACCAGGGCACACCATATCTTCCATAGTCATCTTTAATAAGCACAATAAGGAAAATAACTTTCAAGAACAATATTTTTAAGGCAAACAGTAGGACGAGGGAACTCCAGCATTCCTAACTGCTTAACTGTATAAAATCATTCTTAAATAACAATTTGGAGGAAAACATTGAGATAATTTTTTTCAATTAGAGAAGGTTACTGATATACAATAGGTCCTAACTCTGCAAATGATGTTATTTATCAGAGAAATAGTGAACAATATGACATACATAGAAGGAAAACGATAACAAAGAGAGAGGCACTTCACCGATGATATAGACCAAGATCCCAAGAAACAGCTTTTATATTGATGTCAAACCAGTTACAGTCTTCAAGTCCAATGTTTCAGTTCAGCAATCATCTTCACTATTCAACCTATCTAATCTACCACAAGCAGGGCTCCAAGGGCCAGTTAACACTATTTACAATCAGAAGTTTTTACTCAAATATATTTCCAAGTTCTGCAACCAACAATTTCTCATTTTCTACAGAATTATTTATAGAAGAATGAGGAGGTGAGACCCAATAAAAGATCTCAATTAAAATTAATACATAGTTAATGTCTTCTTGGCCCTTTTCAGGGGCTCGATGGATAATTTCATAGGTGGACTACTGTATTAACTGTTTTACAATAAATATCAAAGCTCGGTGGGAGCTTTTATTGACTTTGAGGCTCTGTGTAATGTTTGGAGTAACTCTGCAGATATTTCTGCATTGATTTCCTTGCAAAAGTAACTCCCTGGCTGCGCTGAGGCAAAATCTGATCTTCTTTAATAACTTCAGCCTTTGTTTGAATGGTTTGAGGCAACAGGTGGCTTTTATGGTAGCGGAGGAATCAATTCGCCTCGTTTGAAACGGTGGAAGCCCTTTCTATCTGTTAAAACAATTTAGGTTTTCTGTAAACTGTGTTTTATTTGGGGATTAGGCTTTTGATGAACATCTTAGCCAAAATTCCCATAATCCTTCTTCAATCTTCATCTGTTGTGCTTTTTCTTCAAACTTATACTCTTTAAAATGTTCTTTTAAATAAAACAGTGTATTGTCGATGTGCAGGGCTGCGCAGGGCTCTTTATGCTATCAACGCTCATGAAAAATTGATAAATCATTGAACAGAGCCCGTGAATGGTTCTATTTCAAGGACTAAAGGCACAAAAATTGTCATCCCCGGCCCCTGGCCTTTCTTCAATATATCAGTGGAAATCATTTAAAAACCTGCATAAAACATAAAACATTTAAGAAATCCTGCGTGTTTTAGGTTTAACTACTTTAGAAGGCGGGGAAAGAGCGTGGCCGTTGGATGGCATCATCCAACGGTCAGGATTGATCGAGAGGGATCGTGGACCGAATGAAAAATAGATTAATTCTGAGCTGTCGATCGCACAGAGATCGACGGTCGAGAAGGGAAGTTGACAGTCAAAGGGAGAGAATATGGGAGATGAAACGTGGACCGTCGATTTGCATATCAGATCAACGGTGGAGATTAACTAGATGGTGCGTCGTACCCTGAGTTATTGTGTGTGCATCAGAGTTAACAATCGTGCATCTTCGACGAGCGATATCCGTTGGATGGCCCGCCCCAGATCGGACGGTCCACGGCAATATCGCTAGGCATCCATGTCCGAACAATAATGCGTGATGGACTGTGGATATGTGCAATGGACGACAGTTTTGAAAAAGGTACAAGGGGCGTGTGTCAACCGTTGTATGGAATCGCTGGCCATCAGAAAAAACCACCCTTGCTCCAAAGGCAGTGCGATGAAAACCACGTTGTTTTGGGGCAACGGTGCACGGTTGGTGGGGTCCACCGGGTTTGATAGGTTCTGCACCGTCAGATCTGTAGATCATATCGATGGTGGAGATTGCTCGAATTTCAGATCGGCAGAAAACCTTTATAACACATGAAACCCAAAGTTTTCAACAAAAACGAAGGTTTTTAATAGATCGGGATATATATATAATAGGGTTAGGTACCAGCTACGGGGCCTTTGGGCGCATGGAGAATGATATGACCGGGGGGTTAAAGAGGAGGAGCTAATCGCATATGGGAAGATCGGGGATGGGCTTTCAATCAACCCATTGTATTTTCTGCGATTGTGATTACGCGATCGGTCTTTCAATCAACCCATTAAAATATTTAACACGTGATTTTGGTTTTCAGACCAAAACTTTGGAAAAGTGGGTTTTGGGTTTTTACAAAGAAAAAGATTGATTGGGAATGAAATATTTACAAGGTTTAAATACGGAGGGCGGGCCCACAGTATATATATATAGAATAATGATGCAATCGGGGGTTTTTCAATCTAAAGGCTGATCGCATCGCAAGTTTTGTAATGGCACAAAGACGTGCACTTTTGGACATTTGCAATGCGATAAGTGCCAAAATGAGTTAGCATGTGGTTCCAGCCCCAAAGCGCATGGTGGGGAAGTGGTTTAGGACTTATCCCAAGGGAGCTTAGGTCCATAGTAAATAAAACTTGTTTTTATGAATTTTTCAGAGTTTTTCAAGGGAATCGGGGGTTTCGGAATAGTTTAAAAGTGAGTCTTTAACTATGGAAAAAATTATTTTTATGAATGGAAGAAGGAAACTTCATAAAAATAAAGGAAAAATATGGAGAAAAGGGGATTAAATGAAGGATTGAGAAGGGGGAAAATGAAGGTGCTTCATCTGTCTTTCTCTTGGAATCAGCAGAATTTTCTGAGTATAAAAAGGCAAAGGTAATGAAGATTTTGGATAGAGGCATGAGGCCTTCAAGGAGTCTTCAAGAGCCAACAATTTTCAGTATAAAATTTGTTCCTTGGAGGCTCAAAAAGTCTTATCCACCTTTTGGTATAACAAATATTATAGGTGGCTAACACTATACAAGCTCTTTTAACAATCCCCCTTGGGGTTTTTAGCAATACACCATGTACAAAATGTAGATCTAAGTTTTAAGACTGAAAATATATGGAAATATTCAAATATAGAAAGTGGATATGATCTGATATAAACAATAATCTGATCTCCTCCAACAAATCTCCAAAGTGAAGGGCAGATCCCCAACACTCAGAAAATCAGCTCTCCAAATGGTGCACTGAATCACCCTGCAACAGCTCCTTCAAAAATAACTTAGATCTGGACTTCTTATGCGCTGTATGGGATAAAATAATGTTGGACTATAGCCAAGATATGAAAATTAATCTCAATACCTTCAATATTTTCCTCCCAATGGATTAGAACCCTTCTCCACTGAAAATAAGTATTGAGATGGCCTAGATCTGAAAATCTAGCCTCCACTTGCTGCAGCTTACTGAAACAACCAAACCGTCAACAGGATCTGTGTTGTCAAATGAAGATGAAGTTTGGCCTCAAGCCAAATAGTGGACAATATGGTGCAATACTCCTCCAAGAGCTCCTCAAGGAAAGAGAAGGAATTCCTAAACAGGAAGACCTTGTGCTAAACAACACTCTATCTCAGCTAAACAGCTAGAGAAAGAAATATGTATAAACAAAACATATAATCATAAAATCATAATCATAATCTAACCCCATAGGGCTTCCATCCTTGTCCTTATAAACAATGTGAGCCTTCTCACCTTTGATCCCACTCATTAGGGTTTCCATCTTCATGCAATGAATCTCCCTCCAAAACTGTGTTGTCCCATCATCAATACCACTCCTCCATAACAGCGTTGATGGTTTTGGTCAATCTTGACTGGATCTCCATGCAATGTATTCTTCCACAATCAAGGTGCCTTTTATTCCAACTATCTAAACAGATTCATATTCCCACTAAATGATCTTCATTAATGTTCTACATCCTCCATACTAGCTTAGTTGAATTGGTCAAACTTGACTTTGTCCACATGCATTAAGCCTTGTTCACACATGAAGGTTTTTTTATCCAGTTGTGAATATGATCCTTTCCCCATTAAGAGGGTTTTTATTGCTGCTAGAAATATTTATGGGTCTCCCTACCCATTTATTCATCTAACTACGTGTTTGGAGCAAAATTAGTATTCCTATTAGCTGCATGATAATGTAGGAATATTATAGTACTCCCCTCCCAAATGTTGCTTGTCCTCAAGCAACTACAAGGATAGAACTAAAGAGCCTCCCCTCTTCCTCTTGTAGCATCCTCAAGTGATAAGTTCTTCCAAAGAACAAGATGCTTTCTCAACAATGTGTCCTCGAGTTGTTCCTCCCATGTGTAAAAGTATGCCTTTGGTGAAAATTCCCAATGGCTCTCAACGTGAAAATGTGGGACATACATGGAAATAACAATACGTGATCTAGAGGCCTTCTTGAGGCATGGAATCATAAATATATTTGGAATCATCATCCCCATGTGAAGCCTCCATCCCCAAGCTATCATCCACAAAAATTGAGTCACCCTCCAACATGGCAACTCATGAAACATCTCCTCCACCTTAAGCTCCTACAAAGAATGTGGGTTGCATGGCTGAATTTGTGGGACTAGAATGTCCATCCCACACTGCTTCTCTCTCCATTTATGATATGTATGGGGTTGCTGCTAATCTTGGGCTGAAAAATCATGGTCTCCAAGAATGACCCAGGTTACCCCACCAATCAAAACATCCATGAAGTGCCCCTCCCAAAAACTCAAGCTCTCCAAATGGTTCCTCCCACATGAAGACAAGAAATGTAGTATGGAAATCATGGTTTGCCCATTTTTTTCTTGAAACATGAAATATATGAAGTATGGAGGATCATACTCCCAATGGGCACCTCCAACTCTTGTGCCACTCTCCCAACAAAGCTTCCCATAAACATAAGAACATCATCAATATATGGAAGCATAAACAAATGAAATCAAGTTGCCATATGACAACTAGGAGGCGGATCATAGTTCCATACATGGAACCAGCACAGTGCATCCCTTTCCTGCCTCAATACCGAATATAACAAGTGTTTTTTCAGCCACTTTTTTGCTGCCACAATCATCCTACAAGATGGAATCATGAAAGTGCAACTCGGTGCCAATGGTGCACACCAAAAAGCATGTGGAATCCTCCACAAACCACACATAGAATGGCCAACATCAATGTTGCAAATGGCCTCAAGTGCATCATAATACAAAATAGAAGAAGGAAAGACCCTCCTTGGTACAATATGCTGCTAATAAAAAATAAAAGAGTACAAATCATAAAGTATAAATATGCATCCTCCATCATGTACTTTGGTCATTGAGCTGAAATGGCTCAATTGAAAGTTCTCCCTCACTTCAAATGAGTAGGGAAGTGGTTGTGCCAACCTCTCTATCATTATCTGGGCTATGCATATCTCCATATGCTGATATACATCAAGTTGGATTCCCTCCCAAGTGAACTCCTCCGTCAAGTAATAGCATGCATCAAAGTGCATAGAAAGGAAGTCCACATGTGCTGCATGCAACAGCTTCTCCTTGAGCTCCAAATCTCTAGTCAAGAAGACTCTGTCATAAAAATAGATGACCCCATCATCCATCATGTATCTATCATCTCCCTCCAGATCATCAATAATGATCATCAATAATCATGCAAGCAACAAGATCCTTGGAGTACTCTACCAAAATTTGAGATCTCCAATATGGATCAATCCTCCTATTAGGGTCCCGTGATTTGGCCGATTGGTGAGCTAAATGACGATGTAACATCAAACCAAGCTTTGGAGCCCGAGGACCTAGCCTTCCTGGACTCAGAGAGGGCTCTCTCTATTATATGTAAAAGATATCGGTGTGTTTGCTTATGTTGTTCTGATATTAGGCTAGTTATGAAGTGAGTTTTTGATTTTTTGGTTTTTTTTAAGTTTGTGAGGGATAAAACTGATCAAAGATATAAACTGGATAACAAGATGTAGATAAACTGGGCTATGGGGTCAAAAAGGTCAAGGAAGCTATGAGATGATGATGTAAGGCTGCTGTAGGGCCGATTTGATTCAAGGTAGAAAGGATATTTGGGCAAAATGGAGTAAATGGACATCACGTTTGTGAAAGACGAGGGATTTCAAGTGTAACTAGTTGATAGCAGACATAAACATGTTATAGCAAGCCATTAATCATGCTAAATGTAACTATGAGCTAATTAATACATAGAAATCAAACATTACAGCCATGCATAGAGGAGTATAACTCTCTAACTTCGGGAAATGGCTATCAGACTTTGGGGAAAACACATAAAACAGACTAACAACTCAAAATACTATGCCGGAACGCCTAAACATAGTCTTTAAGTTATTGGGCACTTTGACAAACAAGCTTTCATAGTTTTAGGCAAAGGGCTAGATCGGGACTAGGCCTCCTTGGTTCAACAAGATGATAAACTAATCAGTCAAAGAGATAGTTTCATGGACAAAACTATGGACAACTATAGGTAAGCAGGGCACACCATACATCCTACTCAACATGCATAGAACTTATGAATAAAACTAACAACAGTACCTTAAGTTACTAAAGAGTAGTTAAGAATTCGTTAATATAACTAAGGAAGAAGAAAACATAAAGCTATGAAGATTCAGGAATTTTGAGGTGCCTCCATGGGCATATCTCAAACTTAATCTCTACTGATCTATAGCAGCAAGAAGCATGTATCATGAATGAAAACTAGAAGACAACAACAAAGCAAGAAACACTATACTATTCTACCATGTCATGGAATCCATCAACAACCCTTCATCATTCATCAAAAGCATCCAAGAGGCAGTCCAAAATCATAACACAAGTATGTTCTTCAAAGCTCATATGACCAATATATTGATTCTTCTCTCAATTTCAGCCTTGTTTTACAATGAAGCCTTGTGGAATAAATAGGCTCAAGTGAGGAAAACCTCATGGTGCAACTAGCTATCCTATTGGCCTAATCAAAATATCTAAACTTGTCCTTGAGGCTTTGCAAAGCCCAAGGCACAAAATATCCCATAAAATAAAAAATGCTAAAAACGGAAATTATATTGACTTTGCATCATTTTCCAAGTGCAAAAATAGCTAAACGCACATTTGGAAAAAGCAGATTTTTGAGGTTCAAAAATTACAAAAATACTTCAAATTTATATCAGAAAAAGGTCCCCTGACTTGCTGGAGACAATTGGCAGCCTTCCCGGTGTCGAAAAGAGGCTCATGATAGCTCATTGGAAAGCTTCCTGTCTCTACTTTCCATTGCAACTCAAATCCTCTCAATCTGATGCCTAGAAGTCCTCCAAATCTATACCTGTGTGTAAAAAGCCAGGAAATAGCAGACTGCTGATATGACAGGCAGAATGTGCAAAAAGTGAGAATTTTTCGCCATTTTGAGGGGGCGAATGATCTCCAAATGCTCTAAAAATCACTGAGGGCCTGCTCCTAGAATTATGGCATCAACTGGTATCATCCTTCTCCCTTGACCAATCCTCAAACTGAAATGGCGAAATTATGAGTTTTGGACCAAAAACCCAAAAAATGCCAAAAAACAAAAAGTTGTCAAAATGGGCCCAAAATTGGCATGCATGACCCTCAGGGGTCCCTAGCAACATGCTCTGAAGCTGAGGCCAAAATATCAAGGGCTGATATGCTTTTCTCCTCTTTCCGTGCTGGGTGCTTCCCCTTTGCCTTCTTCAATTTCTCTTGGGCTGCCTTTAATTTGCGCTTGGCAAACTGATTCAACTTTCGAAAGTGTTGTGTCCTCTTTCTTTGTAGCTCTAGATCTCTGTTCGCCCTTTCAAGCTTCATCTCCAAGTGTTTGTTGGCTCTTTCAAGCCATGCCTCTTTGTTTTCTTCAATTTCCTGCTCAAGGAGTGCAGTGAGAGGAAAGGCTTGGAGATGGGCTTGTTCTTCTTCTTTCTGCTTTTCCAAGGCTCTTTTAAGCCCTATGGTCCTAGGCCTCTTCCGCCTAGGCTGGTCTCCCTCTTCCTCCTCATCAAAATCACCAATGAGTTCTTCTATCCTTGCTTGCGCCTTAGCTGCTTCATTTTTGTATTTGATCACCCGCGCTTCATGAACAGCTGTGTGAACACTCATCTGTTTGTTTTGGGTTTCCAAGAAATAGTTGAAGTTCCTTTCCCGTTGAAGATCATTCTCCAATGTCTCAATTTGATTTTCTTTATGGATTAGGAGGTTTTCAAGAAGGCGGGCCTCATTATCGCTGTCATCGCTTTGAATTGGGATGACAGCTAATGCACCTCCATGCTTTGTACTTTCTCCAACTTTGTTTTTCCCTTTGAAGGCCAATCTTTCACTTTTCCTCCTTGGCATGCTAGTAGGTGTCCTATTGGGCGATTTCCTTTTGCTAGGAACAACCTTTGTCACTGTTGGAGTGGCAGCCTTAGACCCTTTATTCCTTGTTGTGCTGAGCTTTGTTCTTTTGGGAGGAGGAGAAACAACTGATTTACCTTTGACATCTTCTTGAAACTGCTGCTCTTCTTGAGGCTGCTGGATGTTTTCTTCTTGTTGTTCACTTTGCTGCTCCTGTTCGCCAACCTTAACTTGCTGTTCTACATCAATGCCTTGTTCAATTTGGGTTCCAACTTGCTGCTCTTTTTCACCAAAATCAAGTTGCTGTTGTGCTTGGATTTCCTGCTCATTTAGTGGCTCAATTTCCTGCCCAAGATGCTGTTCCTATCCTTCCATATCAAGCTGCTGTTCTTCATCTTGTACCTGCTGACCTTCACCTTCTGTTTGCTGATGTTCCTCATCTCCTGTCTGCTGTTGCTCATCCCTTTCCTCTTGCTGCTGTTCATCCCTTTCCTTTTGTTGTTGTTCATCCTTTTCCTCCTGCTGCTGATTTTTCTCTTCTTGTTGTTTACTCCCCTCTCCTCCTTCCTGCTGTCCTAGCTGTCCTGTAGTCATTTTGAGCCTTCTAGGAGTAGGCCTGCTGGACAAAGGTACCGGGCGATGGATAGGCTGAGTGGGAGACACATGGACAGGAGGAACAGTAGAGAAATCTAGGTGGCTGATAAAAACATCCCATGGAACCTCCTTTTTCTCTAACTGGTGTAGGATGATAATTTTGATCAAAGAATGATGGAAAAGGGAAGGTATTTGCAGAGGTGGGGCCTTCTTCTGGACAGTAGATGCCATCTTCTCGATGCTCTTGAATAGAAATTAAGGGAGGTTTAGTTGCCTGTTTCTAGTGAAATGCATCAACAGGCAGACATGGTAGGCATAAACTCGATCAAACCTCCCTTCACAAGTAAAATATTTCATTATGACTTTCATAAGAGGAGCATAGCTGTCAAGAAGATATGAAAAAGGGAAAATAGCAGTGAAAGCATCTCTATGCTCAGGCTTGATGAAAGGCTTGTAATCTTCTAAGTCAAGATGGGCCTATTTGAACCATTTTTCGCCATGATATGGAATCTTGGTGGCCTTGGACACTGATCTTGGAGAAAACTTGAAATTAAGGTCCGCTACCCTGAAATGCTTGTTCTGGAACCTCAGGGCGCATAGGTGCGTTAATGGCGAAAAAATTTTGACTTCCTGTATCTTCTGGCAGAAATCTAGGCAACCTACTTCATGGAAGTTGAAAAGGATGGATGGATGAGCATTAACCTCTTCTGTAGATATTGGCTCATATCTTTTATGCGGACCACTCCTACTGTCTTGCCTTGGAGGCATTTTGACCTAAATATGCTTTGGAAGAAACAAACTGCCTCACTGTGTGTAAACTGCCTTCTTGGATCCAAACTGTGTCAATGTACTGCTTTGACAGAGAAACAATGTGATTTGGATGGTTGCAACAAGTTTCCTTACAATACACAACCTCTGCTCTCTTAAAAAGTAGCCCTCCACCTTGAATGTATCTCTGCCAACAGAATTTTCAATAGGATACCATACAGTAAAAAAGGGGACAGACTGCTAGGTAAATTCCCTGTGCAAAGTGTCAAGAAATCACCTTGTTCTTGTGAAGTTTAGAGGTCACTCAATACATCTTAATATTTGCCCATGGTATACTTTGCAATCATTAAAAACCTGCCTTTTCTAAGGTGTCGAACATTCAACAAACTTGCATATGGTGCAATCAACCATTAGTATGATTAGACAGTCAATATCACAGTTCTGAACAAGGTGACAGAGTAAAAATGCTCCAAAAGTTCAACCAAGCCTGCAATAGTCTTCTCTTTTCAAAATAACTAGGACCTCTTATCAATGTAACACCCCTGGCTATGTAGGAAACATCCTTTGCTTCTACCTGAACATCCACTTATCAAACCAGCTCGAAGACCAAAAGTCAGTCAAGCAACTGCACAATGAAAACTGTCTTTTTATGAGGAGCAGGAGCAACTTTACCCTGTAGTCTTTCAACTTATAAACTGCTCTTTTGACAAATCCATTTTTCTTATTGTATTTCACTATTATTTATTTGTATGTCACTTCATCAAACAGAGTCATACATATACAAAGTTAACCCCCAGTATGAGCATACAGCCAGACTCACTGATATGGAACAAGGTGAGAGAAATTTGAAGAATGTTTTACAAGTTTCAACCAAGCCTGTAGGGGGAATATCCTTTCACATAATCAGAGTTCCTTTTTCTCAATATAGAGTTCCTGTCTGTCTTAGAAAATCACTTTGCAATCATCTGAAAATCAACTGAACAGAGAGTTTGAAGAACAAGAGGTAACTAGAAATGTACATAGTGCAACTGTCTTTCCCTGTAGAGACTTTTAATAGTGATTAACACTTCAGCACAGTTTTCTGAATCAAGGATATTCTCAGCCAAAAACTGTTTGTTATATATGGTGATGTAACAGCCTTTATATTGGAGCAGCTCATTCTCAATATAGAAACCCTGTCTTTTTAACAAGTATCTTTGTATCCTCTAGAAATCAATTTGTCAAACGAGTTTGGAGAATTAAAAAGGCAGTCAAGGTCTTACAACCAACAAACTTTCTTTAAACAAAACACTGTCCTCTCAAGACCACGCCCTTCCTTACTTTGATCTTAATAACACTCCAAATAAGCACAGCAACCCCCTCCTTCCACTATATTCTTTGCACAGTCTTGGATAAATCCCTTTTATAGGTTAGAGGCTGTGTTTTATAGCTTGAAAGTTGACAACACTGTTTTATCTTTCAAACATACAGAGGAGACTTTGTTTGAAAGGGTCAAAGTACTCAAATCATGACCATTGCTTTTGAAGAAACATAACCCACTGTTTTAGCCCTTTCACAACTCTGTTTTCTCTTTTTGGCCTCTGTTTGTACAGTTTAACAACTGTTCGGAGGGCAATTTATAAGTTTTGAAATACTTGAGAGGGAAACTACCATTCGGGTTATTTCATCATTCAACCAGCACGACCATAGCAGAGACTCATGTTTCAAGCAAACTCACAAGACTTAAGACTGCAATTCATATAGTGATTTTCTACTCTTTTCACCACTTGACATTTTGCAAATAGCAAGGGGGCTCATAAAATACCTTCAAACTTGATGACAGATCTCCTTGAGTACTTTGGACCAGCTTTTGGAGGCGTTTAGGAGGCGTTGATCATCGGAAATGTGCACGGCACGTTTACATGAAAGAACGTCGCGCAACTGGCCAACCGGGTGGCCTGTCGGGTCGGTCGGGCGTCGCGTACAGGTGCGTCACGCACGCGTACAGGCACGTCGCGTGACGGTTGAACGACAGTTCAAAATTTCTCCCAGGCGCGTCGCGCGGTGAAAAAGAATAGCAAACTCCTGCAAATCGACCCGAAAACCTCTGCGTTTGATCTTTGATGGCAGCAAAGGGGCTCCGTTCATGTTTGGGGGATTTTCAACATAGAATGTAGCGGCTTTGACTTGGTTTAATAAAAGAAAGCAACGGCTCTTTGGTATTCAATTTGGAGAGGGTTCTTTTTCAAAGTTTTGAAAAGGCTTGTTTTTTCAAAACAACAATTGAAACTTCATTTTTTCACAACATAGCTCTTAAACCCTTGTTTCGAATATGTGTCATAGTGGAAATGAGCGGCTTTTTATAAATGTGACTTTCTTTTGAAATGAAAAACAACTCCTTTGAAATCTTGAAACTTTGAATGTTTCTTCTTTAAGGATTAAAAGGGTCTTCTTTTTCTGATAACTGCGCCAGGGGGAAAACTGTTCTGAGCTATTTTGGAGGATCTTTGCAGATGCGTCTTTGAGGGCAACCACCTTTTCTGGAGAAACTTAACTGTGGCTTCATCATTTGCTGTCACTTTGATAAGCTCCTAGTCACCATTTCCTACCTCTGATACTTATGGGCATGGACCTGTTCACTGTGGAAACCGAACGAGGTGGCAAGTGAGCTTGAGCTGTTCTCATGACTGTGAGTGCGCAACCTTAGTGGCATTCATGTTAGATTTTTCCAATCTTCTATTTATTAAGAAAAGCGCTTTTTTCCCAATCCATTTTCTCTGCTCAGTCTATATTATATAATATCTCTGTTCATTAAATAATGAAAACCTACTTTTGCCTTGAACTTTCTAAAACACTGACAGTCTATCAAAATACCTCCTTCGCCTATGATGAACAAAAGTTCCAAAGGTGATGTCTCTTGGTAGTAAAACTCAAATTTCCCTTACCAGCTGATTTTCTTTCCATGCTTTTCAAAGTCTTCAAAACCCAGATGATAACTTGTGGATAAAATGTCTTTTGAAACTTTGACTGTTCTTTGCTTTGAGGAAATGCCTCCTCCTGCAGCAGTGGTATGTGGATTCTGTCTTTGGTGACTTTCAAAGCCTAAAGAATTAAACCAAAGTATTCTTGTATTTGTTTTGCTTTGAAACTTGTAGGGACCTTTACCTTTTAAACTTGGTTTGACAGACTCTTGTAGGTGTCTTTTGACTGTAGATGCAAAAATACAATTGTATTGACTTTAGGTTCAATCATCCTCTGTCTACTGAAAAACGAGATTCCCTTTACAATTCTTTTTCACTTGGATTGTAACAGTGAAGCGCCTCATGGGTTTTGAATGCTACTCCAGAGCTATGAAACTTATTTCCAGAACCTCTGTCTTAATCTTCTGAAGGTTATTTGATGAGCAGATTTTGACAAAAGCTTTCTCTTATACATGATGACAGGCAAACCAGCTTTGACAAACATCACTGTTTTTACATCTGTCTTTAAACAACACTTTGCTTCAGAAAACTTTAATCACTGTTTCAATTTTGCACATGGGCCTGAAGGGTGATTCCTGTTGGCTTTGTTTCTCTTGCTTTGATAGCTTCTCGTCCTCAATTTCTTCTCCAACCTCTTTCCCACTGTAGGTGCCCAATTTTGCTGACCTTTTTTGGATTTGATCACGGCCCTCTTTTCAATTACTTCTCTGCTCGAAACATTTTATATGATATCTCTGTTCATTGAATAATGAAGACCCATTTTGTTTCAAACCTTCCAAACCTTGACAGTCTATCAAAACAACTCCTTTGCCTATTCATAAACTTGTATACCTATTTACAATGTCCTTTTGGGAGCTAATCTTGAATTGCCTCCCATCATTTGTGATGTATATCTGAAAGGAGAAATTTATGAACCAGGAGGAACAGGTCCCTTTGAAACACAGTTATCATTTCCTTTGACCAGTGCATTGATCTTTTTTTGTAACATAATCATTCCAAGGTTCAAATCTGTCCACTGCTTGACACTTTTGGTGATATTTTTAACAAGGAAAAACCACCCAAGACTGTTGAAGAGCATTGAAAGCTGTTTTGTCATTTTAAAAGGAGGTGATCTGTCTTCTCCCAAATTAGTTGATAGTTTCTTCTTCCAGGTGATTTATAAGCTCCTCCTTTGATTGTAAGTGCCATATTTTAGTTGCATCCATTCATACTATCTTTCTCTGTTTACTTGAAAGGAACTCTTTTAGACTTTTTGGAATGTGACAGTGAGGTGTTGTTTGACCCCTTCTCCTAAGGAAACTGCCTCCTTTTGTATCAATGGCATGCATATTCAAATTATCTCCTGTCCACTGTGATGTATAGTTTGAAAGACATTTTCCTATGAGTAGGAAAACCAATACCTTTTGAAACATAAACACCATCTGTTGCCTGTGTAATGACTTTTGCTTTCCTTCTTTGTCTCTTTCCATTGCATCTTTGACCAACCAGCCTTTAAAAACAGTCAATGCCTTGGCCATCTTCTCATGAATGAAGGAGGCCCTTCACTTGGCAAAGTATCTGAAGATTGTTTGATAAGGTTGTCTGACAAGGGTTTTTCTTGGATATGATGGTAAGAAAACAAACCTGAAAAAATTAATACTTTTACCTCTGCCTGCAATCACTATTGTGCTTCAGAAAAACCCTAGTCAAGGTGTCACTGTCTCACTGTACTGCTCTTTGCTGAGGGGAACTGAAATGTCACCATTTTCCTTGGTCAACTTATGACAAATTATTTGACAGATAATCTTTGTGAGTAGGGAGGTTAGCACCCTTTGAAAAACAACCACCTTTTCTTTTGTCTGTGTAATGACATGATTTGTCAACATTTCTTCAATTTGGTCTTGTTGAAATAGCAGGTTGCTTATGATTAGAATTGTTTTCACTAATGATGTATCTCTCTAAGGTTTTAACAATTCATATGATTTGAAAACTTCAAATGACTTCCTTCACAAGACCAAAACTCTGTTTTCCCTTTAACTTGCATACTTCAGACTCTAGCCCTGTTATGATCATCACTTACACTCAGAAAACCTAGAGTCACTGTTTCACTGTTCAGTAAAAATCAAACCTGGGCTTTTGCAATCCTTAAAGTCAACATTGGCCAGCGCCCTCTGCTTGTAGATGAAGGAGGCGCCCTAACCCTCTTCTTGTAAATGAAGGAGGTTCTTGGCCATGAAAAATTACCAGTTTGCTGTGACAGTGGTGTCTTTCTCTTACTGTGACTTTCATGCTGAAAGGAAGCTGCAAGGTCTTGATGGGTAACTCTCTGTCTTGCAGATATATCTCAGGCTCATGTTTACATTGAGAAGCAGTTGTTCTTCTAAATGTAGATTCAAGCAATTTCTTCTGAGATGATGTTATATTTCCTGCCTGTGCAAAATCCATAAAACACTGTAAAACACCTAATAATCAGCTTGAGACTGTGGTTTATGCAGTGCTGAGACCTAGGGGTGTGTAAGTGGCGCGACTTAGAGCTGTGATCAACTTGATTTGCAGAGTGGGAGGTCTATCATGAATGGTCTGTGTCAGATGGAGGTTTTTGGCTTTTTGATGTTTGCCAAAGGTAAAATGCCTTAAAGCGCCATTTCCTAACTTAGGGGGGGCTTTTGAAAAAGACTTGGATTTTCCTTTTAGAGCTGATGGGTAGACCAGTAGGGCTGAAGCTAGAAAAGATAGTGAAAATGGGTTTTGACTTTCACATGGGCGGACTGAAAAGTAGGAGGGCGAAAAAAGTTTTTATGAGGGTTTTCTAGATGACAAATTGACATATGGAAATCAGCTTCTAGAAAACTCAGCTATGGATCTAGTCATCACTAACAAGTGAAAAATACTGATGACTAACACCTCCTAAGAGACAACGCTGAAGATCTAAAATGTGAAGCTCCCCACATGTTGTTGTCTTCTCCCTTGACATCCCTGATGCCAAAGTCATCAAACATAATGCTGTTGTATGTGAGAGATTCCTTCCAAAGTGGAAGCACCTCCTCATCCTCCCAAGTTAAAGAGTAGCCCCCTTGCACCATGATAGTGCCATCTCCTACTCTTGCAACATCATGCAAAGTATGGGATAAGATCAGCCCATACTTTCTCAATAAAAACCAAAGCAATAATGGCTCTAGTTGCGTCCCCACACCATCATCATATAATTCATGGAGCATCAATATGAGAGTTGATATGAAAGATATCATATCATCCCAATACACCCAGACTCCTTGCCTCCATATGAAGTAAGTGACATGCCGAGTTCCATCCATCCACATACCCTTTGAAATAGAATGTGTCATAGGATTACCAAACTCTTTCAAGAGTAACCAACACAGTCTTGCACCCTGTTGTCCAGTATCATAGATCTACAAGTGGTTTCTCAACCTCTTGTTCATCAACATCACCCATCCAACACATGGTGAGCGTCTATCATCATGTCCATAAGTGGCATCCCTCCAATGGAGAATACCATCCTCCCAAATTATATTTTTGTCTTTGCACTTCATGGGATTTTGAAATGCATTCTCCTCAATGACCAAGTTGACCCCATAACGACCCAAATAGGTGGTAGGAAAAACCTCCCATCATGATGTGTCGAGCTCATCAAGAAGTATTCAACACAAACATGAGAGATGTTATCTATCCTAAGATATCCTCCATCATCCATCTGCTCCACTTTTTTTATACGTATGGGAGGTTCATTGGAATATTCCAACAATGGTTGGGCCCCCAACTCATCACTGCTGCTAAATGACAGTGTTGTTGATCTCCATGATGGTGCAATTGCTGCCTCAAAACCAAATCCAATGCTGAACACATAGTTTTGCAATGTATTGTTCAAGAAAAATACACATCCCATCCTCCAAGAAACTACATTCCAACCTCAAGGGTTGTGTGTAGCTCATCAATGATACATTAGGATGATTGTTTGTCTCCTCTTTGAATGAATCAAGGTTTCTCAGCACAGTGAAAGTTTGTTGCTCCAAATCAACAATATATTTTTACCCTTGGTCATGCAATGGTGCATTTCCATCATCCTCTATATGTTGCATTGAAATAACAGGAAATGAAAACATGTGCATACCTTGGTACAATTTGGGAACATCTTGTATTACTACAAGGGTTCCTTCTTCCGGTGTGATGGCTTCCCCAACTTCTAAAGATGAGGGTTGCTCTTCTATAAATTCACCAGCACTAGTACAAGTCTCTTATTCTTCATGCATCTCCATAATGGTGCATGGGACTCTAGATATCAAGAGATCAAGATCATGTTGCAAAGGTGCAAGTGGTCTTCCTCCTGAAACAAGTGCTTCTGAAGTAAATGATGGTGAAGGATTCTTCCCCTCTAATTCCTTCTTGTCAAACTTCTTGATCAACCTTTGAGTAAAATCTGCATATGCAGTCACTTTTGCATGACTCAAATGGCTAAACCACCAATTTTGTGCTTCACCTTGAAGGTGCAGTGCTGCAATCTCAATGGCTTCTTTCTCTACTACTGGATGTAGCAGAAAAAATGCATCCAACTTCCTCCCCCAAGCCTTTGCTATGCATGAGGAAGACCCATCAAAGGTAGACAATAAAAATATATTTCCCTTCATTCTTCTATTGCTACAAGGTCTCCTTTATTATTTGAGCTGAATAAACTCTGGAAGAGTTAGATTCTTCTTCATAACTCTTGGTTGAGATTTATATTTTGCAATATAATCACTTAGAATCTCGTAATCTAAGTTTCCTTCATTTCTATTCCTCTTATCTTTCAAAGAAAAGGCCATAGTATGTTTCTTTGGAGCTTTATGCAATACTAGATCTTCTTTTTGCTGATAGGAAGTACATGGACCTTCCTCATCTTGAAACCCTAACTTAGTTTCACTTCTTCTTTGCTTGACCTCCTTGTTGAGGTCCTTCTTAGATCTGAAAAGAGATGAGAGAAAAAAAATTCTTTCCATCATTCTGATCTTTTTCTTCTTCTATAACATATTTTCTTGAAACTCACAGGCTGAGCCAAAGATCATGCTTCAATACCATTGTAATATCCCAAAATGGGACTGCTCAACAATACATGCTAAAATAACACATTTTTCAGAAATGTATGAAATGAAAGTTAAATGCAGCTCATGGATCCATTAGATCTGATATTACAATGACTATATATAAAAGGAAATCAGAAACAAATCACTATATCATAGTTAAACAGGCCTCCCATGCCAAAAATAGCCCAAAATCATGTAAAAATAGGGACTGCAACCATGTATGAAAGCTGGAATACCATGACAGCGTTATTTTATTACCTATATAATAGTAGTAGTTTGTACATCAGATCTAGAGTAAGTATGTGGACAAAAGGTTAGATCTATAGCAGATCCATGCACTATAAAAGCTCTTTTAACAATCCCCCTTGGGGTTTTCAGCAATACACCATGTACAAAATGTAGATCTGAGTTTTAAGACTGTAGATCTATGGAAATATTCAGATCTGGAAAGTGGATCTGACCTAATATAAACAATAAGCTGATCTCCTCCAACAGATCTCTAAAGTGAAGGGCAGATCCCCAACACTAAGAAAACCAGCTCTCCAAATGGTGCACTGAATCACCCTGCAACAGCTCCTTCAAAAATAATGCAAATCTGGACTTCTTCTGCAATGTAGAGGATAAAATAATGTTGGCCTACAGCCAATATATGAAAATTAAGCTCAATACCTTCAATACTATCCTCCTAATGGATTAGAACCCTTCTCCACCGAAATAAGTATTGAGATGGCCTAGATCTGAAGATCTAACCTCCACTTGCTGAAGCTTACTGAAACAGTCAAACCCTCAATAGGATCTGGATTTTCAAATGAAGATGAAGCTTGGCCTCAAGCCAGATAGTGGAAAATATGGTGCAAGACTCCTCCAAGAGCTTCTCAAGGAAAGAGAAGGAATTCCTAAACAGGAAGGCCTTATGCTAAACAACACTCTATCTCAGCTAAACAGCTAGAGAAAGAAATATGTCTAAAAATACCATATAATCATAAAATAATAATCATAATCTAACCCCATAGGGCTGCCATCCTCCTCCTTATAAAAAATGTGAACCTTCTCACCTTTAATCCCACTCATTAGGGTTTCCATCTTCATGCAAGGAATCGCCCTCCAAAACTGCATTGTCCCATCATCAATACCACTCCTCCATAACAGCGCTGATGGATTTGTTCAATCTTGATTGGATCTCCATGCAATTTCTTCTTCCGCACTCAAGGTGCCTTTTATTCCAACTATCTAAACAGATTCATATTCCCACTAAGTGATCTTCACTAATGTTCTACATCCTCCATACTAGCTTAGTTGACTTGGTCAAACTTGACTTTTTCCACATGCATTAAGCCTTTTTCACACATGAAGGTGTTTTTATCTAGTTTTGAATATGATCCTTTCCCCATTAAGAGGGTTTTAATTGCTGCTAGAAAGATTTATGGGTCTCCCTACCCATTTATTCATCTAACTATGTGTTTGGAGCAAAATTAATATTCCTATTAACTGCATTCTAATGTAGGAATATTATAGAATATCACTATTCGCTGATGTGTCATGGAAGAGGGTGCATCCACATGCATCATGTCCAAAAAATTTTGCAGAAGTTAGGTTATCTCAAACTAAAACCCTCATTCATCATGCTTCGAGCATATGATGGTCATCTCTCAACCCCTATCGGCCTCTGCCAAAATGCCCCGGTCTACTTAGCCAGAAAGACAGTCCACGTAGAAATTGAAGTCTTGGATGCTCACTTGGACTACAATATACTCCTTGGGCAGAGTTATATGTATGCCATGTCTACCATAGCCTTCTCTGTCTTCTGCATCATGATGTTCTCCCACGAGGACTGCATCATTTCTGTATACCAACTGACACACAGCGAGAAGTGACCCTTAACAAACATGGATGTAATTCTACCCTATGTAGATATAGTCTCGGATGATCTCTCACAGTACCAAGAATATGGCCCCAGCCAATTCAAACCGTCGTCCGTTCTGGGCTCATTCCTAGGAGATCCTCCCATTATCCCTGAGTCATCACCTGATGTCATAGGGGATACGGTGTGCATGATGTCCACATCAAGCACCGAAGCCAGTCAAGACATGAAAAAAAAGCAGTAACGACACCGAGGCATCACCCATGGCAACCTCCCTAGCCTACGCCGTCTCCCAACCCCCTTTCCTCTACCCCCCAAATGGATTCATCTCCCAGCAGGTTTTGGCAACACTGGTGTTACCCAACATATCATTGGCATTCCCAGTTTGGTACCTCGTTCCCCATTCAAGAATAGGATCCACCCATGTTACTGCCACAGGGTTGAATTCCCTCAGTCCTGAGGAGCCCCCACCCATCCAAGAAACAGTTGATACCACCGCTGCAAAGGAAGTTCCCATTGCAAAATTGTTGATCACAGCTAGGAAAATCGAGAAGAGAGGAAAAAATATGGTGACCCCTACCATTCAATGGGAATCACCAGTCTGCACCATATGTGACGTAATTGGTCACCCTAACCATATATGTCTGGAGCTGGATGAATTAAAACCACACCTTGGCTCTGAAACAAACATCGCAACGTCGTGTTTTCGTAAAAAGGAACCTGCCACCAAAGGTAAAGGCAAAGCGCTGCGTACTAATCATGCATGTGCTCTCTGCAGCAACTATGGGCATTATATCCACCATTTCCCTGAGATTCCACGATACAGGGATGCCTTACATGCCATCGAGTGATCCTATCAAGAGGATCTCTCCACCCAAGCATCTAGAAATGAACCTCGTACCATCCTATACCTGTAGGAAGAACGAAGGGCTCTAGAAAGACCCCCAGTCATGCCCGTTATACATTGCACGCTATGTGATGAACGTGGTCACTTCCTCGAAGATTACGCAGCCTTGGAACTCATCCAAAGATGGTATCCAATAGAAAGGGTGTACTACGTTGGATTTCTAGCAACGCAATTCACATGCCCATTATGCGCCGACAATCACCTTTTGGAGAATTGTCACTATATCACCTAATTCTGACTATCCCTCGCTAGCCTACACTCCGCCATAGTCTGCCTCTCCCAAGAAGATGACATGGATGCGGAGTCCACGAACAGCTCTGCAACCCAAGAAGATGTGACGAGCAGATCCATCATGTTCTTGTCTGTTGAAGAGCCATCGATCAAGGAACCCCTAGTTACCCCTAACTTCCCTTCACAAAGATGACCAGCATGCACGTTATGCAAAATTCCAGATCATGCGGTCGTCCATTGTCCTGATTTAGCTGCATTACTGCGTTGGTTCCCTGTTAGAACTCAAACGGAGCTCGATGGAACCTTCATATCGAGGATATTTTTCCTTATGTGTTAGGGCAATCATTATGAATGACACTTTACGTATGCCTCCCAACTTCATCCCACCATCAACATGATTAATACCATAGAGAAGAGATAGGACGACCTCTAGGAATGGCATAAAAATTACATCGCCAGATCAACATCCCCGCCCCCGCAATGGCGCGACAGAAAAATTAAGGCCACACATCAACAAAGCATGACCCCAGCTAAGCCTAGGATAACATGTGGACTATGTGATCTCAAGGACCACCAAGTCAACCAATGTAGAGAACTAAAGCCCCTTGCAAACAATCCTTGCATAGTCTCTTCTCTTCCTCAAAATCTTCTCTCAAACCAACAGAATATCACACGCACCTATTGCCAGATTTGTTCACACTTTCACCATACAATTAAATGTGTGCACCTCCCCAAGCTAAGAGCAGAAAGAGCTGCGTTGAGTCTACACTCCACCAAAGAGGTAGACACACCCAAGCCAACAATACAAAAATGGAAGCAGAAGACAACCTCTTCTATGCTAGATCCTTTCCAAGCAACCACATCAGGAACAACGAGTAGTGTAGAATCTCACACTATCTACTCTTTTGGCTCAGTGATACCGTGCACCATCTACACTGGCCAAAATCACACACCAGAGTTATTCCTGCTAATGGAAACATTCAGGCACCTCTGTGGCAAGCACAATTTCCACCTACCAAAAATCATCCATCCTAGCGGGGAACCCAACCTTGCGCTCATACAGAATCCTATTACAGAGATTCTTCACCCGCCGAATGTCGATGACACAATACACCATATATGATTTGTATCATCACATATTGGTGATAGGATTGTTGTCGTCCCCTCATCCTAGGATTTCTACCTCATTCATGTCGCAAAAGAATAAGGTTCC
The DNA here is from genome assembly GCA_034641835.2 of Pinus albicaulis. NCBI lineage: Eukaryota > Viridiplantae > Streptophyta > Pinopsida > Pinales > Pinaceae > Pinus > Pinus albicaulis. Next base: position 804,361,230 of record CM076581.1, on the reverse strand, counting down.
TTGCGCTTTTGCATTGATTTCCGTAAGATCCCAAATTTGCATGCCGCCTTCGAACTCCTTGATAATACCCAGCCTCTAGAACAACGTCTAGTACAATTAGAGCTTATCGATGAAAATCGAAGTTAGTCACAGTAACACAATGAGGCCCACAAGAAAAGGGTAAAAGCATCATTCGACCACCACATCACCCCTCACTCATTCACCGAGGGAGAATTAGTCCTTCGCTATGATGTCGCAAAAGAAGCCCTAGGGCCAGGAAATTTTCAAACCTTGTGGAAAGAACCCTACATCATTAGACATTGCCTCCGATAGGGGGTATGCATCTTGATAGAACTAGAAGCGACCTGCCTCAGAAACCCCTTCAATGGCCTTTACCTCAATAAATTCTACCCGTAAGGGCCAAGGCGGCCCTTCCCTAGAGTGTTCATACACAAAACCCCAACACTAAATATTTTTTACCAAAGACTAATTAAACACGCTCAAAGTGCCACCATGGATCACCAACATGAACCCTATTTCAGATTTGTTGATGGAGCATCAAGAGGGTCTCAAAATTTAGCTGCAGCTGCCTGGGTCATTTACCACCCCGACTGATCACCACTCTGCTCAAACGGTGTGTGCATTGGTTCAACAACAAAAATTCAGGAAGAATATGACGTCGTTATCAGACTTATGTGTGACACCCTCCATCAGGGCATACGCCATATGCATGTCTACCTCAATTCCCAGTTAATAGTGTCACAGTTAACCCAAACATCTGAGACAAGAGATACACATATTTTTAGAAAATATTTTCGTGCAAAAATATTAAGCAGAACATTTGACTATATCACATTTACACATGTACCAAGGAGTCAAAATGATCAGGTGATCATGTCCTAAGTGAAGAAAATGCTCAAAATTGGGACTGCCCAGAATTGGTTGAAACTAGAACGACTGGATAGGCCTCGTCAACACGATCATGGTGCCGTGAATGGCACTCAAATCCGACATTGTATGTGAAATTTATTCAAGTTTGAAATTCACAATTTCCTTCAAAAGTCCAATTTGAATTGGGTTGACTTTGACTAAAAATATTAAAAAAAGAATATTTCACAGAATATTCTGGGAATATTCCACAGCATATTCCTTCAGCAACCTATCACATCTCGACACTTGGCATTCTAGGATTGGGTTATCAGTTGAATTTGTGTTTTTGGGCCAATCAGCATCTGCCACGTGGCAGCCCCGGAGGCCGCCACGTGGCCCCAAGACTGGAATAATTGCAGTGGTAAAATTTTTGGCACTTAACAGGATTCGACCCCGGGTCGGGTGGCTGCCAGCCCATAGGCCCGACCGGCCCGCCTGTGCTATGGTTCTTAATTACCATAGGTCACACCACGTATTTAAACTTTATCAAAAGTATGGTTGGGGCGGAAAGGGGGCCAGCCCCCTATACCCGGGACCATGGACCCAGAACCCTGGGCTACAAGACCACTAGCGGCTAAGTTAAATGTAGATGTGTTCACATGGATTACGGCGGAAGTTATGAAAAGTTTTAATGCCACGGTTTGAAAACCGTTAACTTCACGGTTAGCTCAGTGGGTTGGGCGATGGTCCATGTGACCCCGCCCACCTAAAAATAAATTTTAAGCCAAGCGGTTCCGACAGATTTGGGCGGAGTCTACCTTTTTAGGTACCAGTGCCATAGTTAGCAGGCCTATCTGAAATTACTCCAAAGTTAGTGGAGTTTTTTTAGGCCAGATTGGACAAAACTTCTTTTGGTCATAACTTTCACATTACTGAACCTTTTGGAGCAAAATTGTTTTTGATTTCGGGTATTCTTAGCATTATGGAGCCATTGGAACAGGTTGAAAAGTCATCAGAGGTGTCTTTCAACCATTTTTACTTCAGAGAAGCTTGTGGAGCCATCAGGGCCTTGAGGGAAATGGAGCTGAATTGGACTACACTTCACTATTTTAGGTGAAATCAGAGTCATTCTTAACTTCTTTCTATGTTTTGAATTCATTTTCATAGCTGGTTTGGTCTTTTTAGGCCTTTTTCTCACTGTATTACCAATTTGAGAATCATAATATATCAATAACATGCCCATTTGGAGCCTTGGACCCGACAGATGTAGCCTAGGAGGGGTGAACTACCTCATCATGTTGTTGTGTGTTTATGGTGAATTTATTCTGCTGTGTTATTTAGATTAAAGTTGTTAAACAGTAAATTAAAACAACACTCCCTCACACCAAAGTTCATAAACAGTTATCAAAAACACTTTGTTTCACTTGCAAGACTATCCAAACACTTTGCACACTTAATTTAAGGGAAATGAATGCTTTGAACAGCAAAACAAATACTTTCATTTTCAGATCAGTTGGTATCAGAGCTCAAGATTAGAGCCTTTGAAGCTAGAGTTTTTACTCAGCATTTGTTTTGTGCAAAGATTAAGTTATTTGTTTGCAAGTTTTGATGCTTACTAGGATAAAAAGCAAGAGAGGTGAAGGAAACTTGGTTAGTGCACAAACTAATCCACAACCAAGAAGGGTCATAGAACCACCTCCAAAAGCCCTAGAAGCAATTTCAAGCATGTCTTCAAGAGAAGGAGAAGCTCCTAAAGAGATGGATCCCAAGGAAGAATAACGGGTATTCCTGAAAGTTTTCTTGGATATGACTGAGATGGTAAGGATCCTCTATCAAGAAAGAAATGATAGGATTGTTGGAGAAGGGTCTAAAAACCAAAAATAAGGAGACGGTTCCTCAGGAGGAAAGAAGAGTAATGATCAGTCAAAGAAAGGACATGGAGGAAATGGTGATCCACCATCTCCATCTTCATCCTCTTCCTCTACATTGTCTTCCTCAAATTCAGTAAATCAGTCTCATAAGTCGAAAATTACTGGTAAAAATTCTTTTTTAAAGCTTGATGTCAAATTTGAATTGTCTATGTTTAACGGTGAAGTCAATGCAGAGAAACTAGACAATTGGATCAGACAATTGGAAGTTTATTTAAGGATTCAAAACCTTCATGATGACGACACCAAGATACAACTAGCCTCGCTAAGAATGGATGGAGCAGCATTGGTATGGTGGGAAGCCAAGACCAAGGATGAAATCAAGAAACATGGTAAGATTACCTTTATCATGGACTGAATTTATTACTGCAATAAAGAAGCAATTTTATCCTTTAGCTCATCTACAAAAGGCTATAATGAATTGCAAAAACTTTAGACAGCTTAAGGGACATAATGTGCAAGACTATACCCAAGAATTTAGGAGAAGAGCACTCTTATTAGGGGTAGACTTACAAAGTCAAGATACTTTGCTGAAATATATAGGTGGTTTGCACAGTTACTTTAAACATACTATCCTTATGTTCAATCCTACTAGTCTAGATGAAGTTTGTGTACAAGCTACACATTTAGAGGCTAGAGGGAAAAACACTTTTGATGAGGGTAGAAACAAGCCTTTCAAAGGGAAGAACAAAGATAAAACCTTTAAGGGAAAAGGTAAAAAGAATGCATCTATCAAACAAGAGGGTGAAAAATTCATTTGTAAACATTGTTCAAGAGAGGGCCATGAAGAGAAAAACTGTTGGAAATTACATCCTGAAAAAAGAAATCAGTTTAACAAAAACAAGGGAAAGAAGAAAATTGCAGCTACTACAACTACACCTCAAGATTTAGGTGATGATTCAGGGGATGAAACCAAAATTGCAGCCATGGGTTTGAAAAGTATGAAGGGAAAGGAAACTGAAACTAAAGCAAGCACTAGTACTTCAAATTGTCATGTACAAGCTCCTAATGAGGAAGAAAGAATTGAATTGTTCCATGTGAGGGTAGTCTCAAAACATACTAAAATTGACACACTGTTTGACAGTGGGTCACAAGCAAATCTCATATCAGAAGACTTGGTCAAACAGCTTAAACTTGAGACCATTCCACATCCAAAGCCTTATCCACTTGGGTGGATATGCAAGGATGCAAACTTACAAGTCTCAAGAAAGTGCATATTGTGATTCGCCATTACTACACACTTTATTGACACAGTTGAATTTGATGTAGTACCGCTTGATATATCAAGAATTGTTTTGGGAAGTTCTTAATTATTTGATAGGAAAGCGATCTTCCATCACCATGAAAATAAGTATCATCTATTTAAAGATGGCAAGGAGTTCATTGTCAGAGCACATCACAAGAAGGAAAATATAGTGATGGTAAATGCGGGATAGGTAAAAAGGCTAGTAAATTCTAGTAAGAGTTTTGTACTTCTTATGGTTAAGCCCAAGGTTGATATGAATCATGAGTCATTTGAAAATTGTGATTCCAAGCTTAAATCAGATTTATATGATGTATTTGATGCACATCATGAGATGTTTCGGGAACCGATAGGTTTACCTCCTAAAAGGGAGATTCATCATGAAATCCATTTACATCAAGATTGTCCTCTTCCTAACATCGGCATGTACCACTTGTTTATCATGGAGAATGTTGAAATCAAGAGGAAAATTAAAGACTTGTTGGACAAAGGATTCATAAGACCAAGCACTTTTCCATGTGGGTCACCGATAGTGTTGATTCCAAAGAAAGATGGAACTTGGCGCATGTGTGTGGACTTCAGGGCATTGAACAAGATAACGGTAAAGAATCATTACCCACTTCCAAGGATAGATGATTTGTTGGATCAGCTGAAAGATGCTAAATATTTCACTAAGTTAGACTTACGTAGTGGTTATCATCAAGTTAGAATTGCAGAAAGTGACATTTGGAAGACAACATTTAAAACCAAACAGAGACTCTTTGAGTGGCTTGTTATGCCGTTTGGTTTATGCAATGCACCTGCAACTTTCATGTGGGTAATGGATGATGTCTTACGTCCTTTTCTTGATGATTTCATTATTGTCTACTTAGATGACATCTTAATTTTCAGCAAGACTAGAGAAGAGCATGTCATGCATGTTAAGAAAGTACTTGATATTTTGAAGAAAAATCAGTTATTTCTTAAAATGTCAAAGTGTGAATTTGGAAAGATTTCTTTGGTTTATTTGGGACACATAGTAGGAGGAGGCACTTTGAGAATTGATCCTTCCAAAGTAGAAGCCATTGTGAATTGGCCTACTCCCAAATCCATTACAGAGGTAAGAAGTTTTTTGGGTGCAGCTCAGTATTGGAGGAAGTTTATTTCTAACTTCTCTGCCATAGCAGCTCCTATGCATGCAGTGACTAGTATGAAGCGTGCTTTCCAATGGGGAGGAAATCAATAGAAAGCTTTTGAGTCTTTGAAAGAGAAGATAATTTTAGCTCCAGTTCTTGCATTACCGGACCTGAGACAGCCATTCGAGATTCAGACAGATGCAAGCGAATATGCCATGGGTGCAGTTCTCTTACAGCATGGTAAGCCTGTTGCATTTCATTCTGAGACATTTAATGGTGCTGTTGTGAATTATCCTACATATGATAAAGAGTTGTATGCGTTGGTACAAAGTGTCAAAAAATGGAAACACTATTTGATGGGCAAAGAAACAATTGTTCATACCGACCATCAGCCTTTACAATACTTGCAATCGCAAAGTAAATTGCAGTGGTCACGACATTTCAGATGGATGGGCTTCCTACAGCAATTTCACTTGGTAATAAGGTACAAGAAAGGTATTTACAACAAGGTTTCTGATATGCTTTCAAGGCCTATTATTAGTGCTAGCACTTTGCTTAAGAATGATTCTATTGTATGTGAGAGCTACATAGAACAATATGCATCAGATGTTGATTTTAAGGATGTGTATGCTAACTTGAGTGAAGGGAATCATGTTGAGGAGAATGATTATCATTTGCATAATAATTTGTTGTTTCATATGGGCAAGTTATGTATACCACAGGGGGAGAGACTAAGCATCATGAGAGAAGCTCATTCTTCTCTTATTGCTGGACATTTCGGGGTAAGCAAAACGGTGGCACATTTACAGAGGTATTGTTATTGGCCTCGCATGGTAGATAATGTTTCACGTTTCATTAGAGGTTGTTCATTATTTGCTACAAGCAAGCCTAGAAATAGGGAGCTTGGTTTATATACGCCATTTCCGGTACCTTCTAGACCATGGGAAAGTGTTTCTATGGATTTTGTTGGAGGACTACTATTATCTAGAAAGTAGTATGATTATCTTTATGTAGTAGTTGATCGATTCAGCAAGATGTGTATTCTTATGCCATGTAAGAAATCTATAACTGCTGAACAAACTGCTGATTTATATTTTCAACATGTATGGGTTCATTATGGCTTGCCTACTTCTATTGTTAGTGACAGGGATTCCAGATTTATGGGGAATTTTTGGTCCAATTTATGGAAGATGATGGACACCAAGTTGAAGAAGAGTACTGCTTTCCATCCACAAACAGATGGCCAAACAGAGGTAGTGAACAGAACCATTGTACATCTTTTGAGAGGTTATTGCAGCAAGCATCCCAAGCTTTGGGATGAGCATTTGCATTACATTCAACATGCTTACAACTGGGCCAAGCACTCTTCTACAAATACTTCACCTTTTGAAGCTTGTTTTGGGTATTTGCCTAAGTCACCTTTAGATTTCATTCTTGAGAAGGATGTGGCCATTGATGGGCATAGTGACATTGACAAAGCTCGCATGTTCATTGAAAGAATTCAACTCATACATCAGCAAGTTCAAGAACAGCTTGAAAAAAGTCAAGGCAAGTACAAGGAGAGGCATGATAAGCACAGAATTGATCATAAGTTTCAAGAAGGGGATGAGGTATGGTTGTATATTAGTAAGGAAATAATGCAAGGAGAAGGTAAAAATTTGAAGCCTATTCATTATGGTCCATTCAAGATCCTTAAAAAAGTTGGAAATAATGCTTTTCAATTAGATTTGCCTTCATACATGCAAATGTATTTTGTTGTGAATGTGGAAAATTGACGTTTGTATGAACCTCCTTTAATTGTTGATTATGAAAGTGACATTCAACTACCATCCATAGAGGATTTCTCGCCAGAATTTTTGGATGAGTTGAAAGAGGATGCTATCCTTGATGGAAGGACACGCACTTCAAGGAGGGGAAATGTTGATTATGTTTGGGTTCGTCTTAAAGGTAGAAAACCGAGTAAGGAAAAGTGGATTGAGGTGGAAAAGGTGAGGGACTTGTACCCTCATCTTCTTAACAAGTAATTGAATGCTTTTGGGGTCCAAAAGCTTCCCAATGGGGAGGTGTGATTAGGAGATCATGTCCTAAGTGAAGAAAATGCTCAAAATTGGAACTACTTAGAATTGGTTGAAACTAGAACTACTGGATAGGCATCGTCGACATGATCTTGGTGCTATAAACGGCACTCAAATCCGACATTGTATGTGAAAGTTATTCAAGTTTGAAATTCATAATTTCCTTCAAAAGTCTAGTTTGACTTGGGTTGACTTTGATTAAAAAAATATTTAAAAAAAGAATATTTCACAGAATATTCCAAGAATATTCCATGGAATATTCCTTTAGCAACCTATCACAGCTCGACACTTGGCATTCGAGGATTGGGTTATCTTTGTGTTTTAGGGCCAATCAGCATCTGCCACATGACAGCTCTGGAGGCCGCCACGTGGCCCCAGGACTGGAATAATTGCAGTGGTAAAATTTTTGGCACTTAACAGGATTCGACCCCAGGTCGGGGGGCTGCCAGCCCACAAGCCCGACCGGCCCACCCGCACTATGGTTCTTAATTACCATGGGTCACACCGCGTATTTAAAATTTATCAAAAGTATGGTTGGGGCGGAAAGGGGGCCAACCCCCTATACCCGGGACCACGGGCCCAGAACCCTGGGCTACAAGATCACTGGCGGTTAAGTTAAATGCGGATGTGTTCACATGCATTACGGCAAAAGTTATGAAAAGTTTTAATGCCACGGTTTGAAAACCATTAAATTCACGATTAGCCCGGCGGGTTGGCCAGTGGTCCATGTGACCCTGCCTACCTAAAAATAAATGTTAAGCCAAACGGTTCCAACAGATTTGGCTGGAGTCCACCTTTTTAGGCACCAGTGCCATAGTTAGTCGGCCTATCTGCAGTTACTCCAAAGTTAGTGGAGTTGTTTTAGGCCAAATTGGACAAAACTTCTTTTGGTCATAACTTTCACATTACTGAACCTTTTGGAGCATTTTTTTTTTATTTTGGGTATTCTCATCATTTTGGAGCCATTGGAACATGTTTCAGAGCCATAATATCTTTATTTCAGCCATTTTTACTTCATATAAGTTTGGGGAGCCATTAGGGCCTTGAGGGAAATGAAGCTGCATTAGACTACACTTCATTGTTTTAGGTAAAATCAAAGTCATTATTAGCTTCTTTCTATGTTCTAAATTCATTTTCACAGCTGGTTTGGTCTGTTTAGGCCTTTTTCTCACTGTATTACCAATTTTAGCATCATAATATATCAAGGAGCCTTGGACCTAGCATATGTAGCCCAGGAGGGGTGAACTGCCTCATCATGTTGCTGTGTGTTTATGGTGAAGTTATTCTGCTGTGTTATTCAGATTAAAGTTTTCAAACAGTAAATTAAAACAACACTCCCTCACAACAAAGTTCATAAACAGTTATCAAAAACACTTTGTTTCACTTGCAAGACTATCCAAACACTTTGCACACTTAATTTAATGGAAACGAATGCTTTAAACAGCAAAACAAATACTTTCATTTTCATATCACAAAACCAAATAGCTGATCGCATAGCTAATAATATCCTAACCAGGAATGCATCTCAAAAAAACCATCATACATAAAAACCAAAAATATAGATGTCCATTAGCATAGCATCATACATAAACTAAAATAAGTGACACACCATATAAAGCCGCAAAACAATATATCTCCTATATATATATATATATATATATATCACAATGCATATGGTTGAGTACAAAAAATTGTGTCCCTAACCCAATGGCTAGCCCAAAGATACAAAAGTCATCAGAAATATGGAAAGAATCCTCATAATGGGTGCTTTCCCTGTGCACAAGTATGCTCTAGGGTGGTGCCCCCTCAAGAGGGGCACCTAGACCCACCACTGCTCCCCATGCTGCCATCTCAACTGTGATTGCCACTCGATGGAGAACGGGCCAATAGTCCCTCTCGCGAGTCATCATAGTCTCCAACCAGACCTCCTCAAAGACATCTATGAAACCTCGAGCAGGCATCCCCTGGGTCAAGCGGTCCACCTGACCCTGAAAGTCCTCAAAACTGACACCTGAGCTATCAGTTTCACAATATGAGCCTCTTTCGTATCTGCACGAGCCACTGCCACATCAGCACGAGATTGCTCGACCACAATCTCTCCACCAGTCGAGCTGCTTCCCTCCCCTAAAGGACCAGCACCACCACCAGGTCCGCCAGCACCACCACCTGGTCCACCTGCATCACCTCCTCTCTGACCATCCCTAGGTCATTGTGGAGGATCATGACCCACCAGTCGAGCCATGGGGCGACCCACCTCGCCAACATCTGCACGAGTAACCAAAATGATGTCAGTGTCACTAGCAAAACACATAAGTACATACATACTCAAGTAAATTTAGAAAACATACAAAATGTACCTGTTGGCCTAAAAACATAACGATAAGTAAGACCCATGTCTGGATCCCCCTGGAAGTCCATTCACGTATATGGGTATGGCAAGGACATTTATGGGTTGGCCTCAAACCAAGCCTCTGTCGTGGTGTTCCAATAATGCCCCACCATGCCACCACTGCCTCGCGGCATCACCAAAGCCCACCTCCTCATACGAGGCTCCCGTGGCCCCCTAGGAGGCACCGCCACTATTGGTCTTAGTAGAACTACCCTCTCATACATGATGCTGCACAAAATAATGGTGTACGTAAATGACTTAGATCCACGTTGGACCTTGTTCAGTTGCAACACCATCTCGTCAAAACAGAAACGAGCAAAGTCAAAAAAATGCCCGGACCTCACCGGGCGCAAAACTCCGACCTACAGGTCGGATGACTAATGTGGAGTAAACGACCCCGCCAATGATACAATCACCGCCAAAGCACACCGCTCAGTCAAATCTGTAACTAATGCAATGCTGATGCATCCCTCTGTAAGAGGCGCCCCACCACAGTGACGTCTCCAGAATCTCTCCAAGTCCACCCTCCCGGAAGGGAGTGGATATCTCAGTGCCTCACCCTGAGGCAGTAACTCGGTCACAAAATATACATCCATCTTAGGAAGGATGACCAGGTTCGTACCCCGCAACACGAACATGTTGCGCCTCCTACAACAATGCTAGATAATGTACTGTAGTAATCGGTCTTGCGACTGAAGAAACTCACTCTCTGCAAACTTCAGAAGGCCCCAGAGTGCCAACTGACAGTGCACCCCAGCATCAGCAGCTAACTCGACATGAAGATCAAGTCAATCCCGCTCCCTCCACAATAGCCTGTCATCAAAACAGGTACCCATCAATACAGAGAAAAAACCAAGAAATAGGAAAAAACTAAAAACATTTTTAGCCTCGACTTTGCACACCTGTCCCTCAGACAGGCACGCTTAGTGCACACCTGTATTTTACACAGATGCGCCTAAGGTGCACTAAAAGTTAGGAAGAGCGCGCTCTCATGTGCTTGTCCCCCGCAATTGCGCACAAGGAAGGCGCACCTTTGCCTAGATCGCCCATGCAATCTAGGGAAAAAGTCACCTAGAATCCATACAAACCCAGTCTGTACGGACCTCGGCACCATCAAATTGTAAAAATTAAAGTATAGGATGTCATGGAGGTTACCTGGGCATACTATCACTAGTCCCTGGTGCTCTGGCTTACCACAACGGCAAGAAATGCTACGCATAGTACCCTGACCTCTCAAAAAATCAACAAGTACAAATGAATTGAATTAAGGCCATATTCACCTATTTATCGCCCTTTTCAAAAAACTTTGGAGGACCATAATGAGAGATCAGAAGGTCCATTCTCCTAACCATAAGCTGCACCACAATCAACACTCCATGATTAACAGAGGTGATGCCACACATTCGCTCTCCCAAAAAAATAAATTTTCAGTGTCGACAGGTATGCCCTCTCTCACCTTCTTTTTTAAAGCTCATGACTTTCAATAATATTTGATAAATAAGATGCTTTCACTTGAGGTAGTTATTTTTGTAGGAAAAGCTCGCAAACCATCCACAACGTTATCTCTTGAAAGTTCCAGAGAAGGTATCATTCTACCCCCAACATGATAGACTCCCAATCAACTCTACATATCTTGACATCCTTTCTCTGTCAGAAATCAACCATAGGGTCCTCATATCCGACCATGTTTATCAACACATCACCCCACACATGATAAACATCTGTGTTAGTCGGTAGAGCCTCCCCTCCATGGCATGTGTCACCCACAGTAGACCATATATCACAAAAAAAGTTATGCCATTGTGTTATAGCATCAATTTTCACCCTCATGTGATTCATGATTGTCTCTTTGGCCTTGGGCACCCATTCCCACAGACTTGAATAAAAGTTCATAAAAAACAGTGTTTAAAATCCCATACGTGGATATGCCCAGACTTTTCCGCGTGTATACGCGAGTCCAGAGATACTTTTCCACGTATGCCATTAAAATCATTAAAAAATATCGCAAAGAGCCTATTTTTTGAATTTGGGTTGATGGTTACTCCAGTAGTTCAACAACCCTAGCACATGGCCAACTGTTTCCAACTGATTGAAACTACTTTGAGGGAGTATAAAAGCCCCCTCATGTGCATGGCCTAAGGGAGAGAGAAATTTATAGAAATTATACTCTGTTGGAGCCCCAATTCAAGTCTGATTTCCCGTGCCTCCTGCACTTTCCCAGATTTTTACAGGGAAACCCTTGTTTTCTGGAGATGTTCATCAGTTTATATGTCATCTCGTGTGCACAAGTCTTGAAAGTATCCTAGCGAGGCAAGGGCGGGATGGATCCGGACGACGGTCTGTTTGAAGATCGTGGAAGGATTCAGGTGATCTCTCCACTTTTTATTACTGTACATGCTGTTTGTAATGAAGAAGAACCATCTTGTTCCTGAATTCACGTGTTAATATCTGCTTGCATATGTGAAAATATTATTATTTAAGCATTTATTATTTTTTATATGATGTTTCACATGGATTTCACTGACATTTAGGATAAATATATGCTGTACAACTAGATTTCCGTGCACGTTTCTTCTTGGTTTTCAGGTTGAGGAGGAAGAAGGGTTGCTGGGGGTTTGGACCCCGTGGGATCTACATCAAACGTAGGATTACGGGTGAGTTCTACTATCGATGTTATCTAGGTTTTAGCATACAAGTGTGGTTGTGTGAGTCCTTCTTGAATAGCATGCCCTGATCTGTGGAGGTTTTGACCCAACAAACCTCTAGGGAGTTATTTCCCGAAACAGAACTGGCGACTCCACTGGGGATCGCATTCTTGTGATTCCCCTGTTGGGTGGTTTCAGCTGTTTGAAAGGTTTCCAACAGTTTTAACTATTATTTCCAGTCCAGTTAACTTTTTCTCAGTCAGACTGAAGACCTGGTTCTTTATCTAGGCTTAATCTTTTTTATTTTTCATTATTTACCTTTATATACGCGAGTTTTTCTATACACAGTCGCGTATACACGCATTTTTTGTTAAAGGAAGTCGTGTATACGTGGGTTTCCTTTGACACAGTCGCGTATGCACGCCTGTTGCAAAACTGTTAAAGCGCGTATGCCTGGGGGAAAATTTTGAAGATTTTGGTTTTTAGCTTTTCTGGTCTTGTCTGCCTGTGGTGACCAGTTTCTATAGTGTTTTTTAATCTCTGGACTGTGTTTAAAGTGTTTATATGTCTATTTCTCTCTCCTTTGTGTGAAGACTCTCTCGGTTGGTGAAATTTTTGATGGTTACGTTTGCAATTTTGGTTTGAGTACCAGGATAATTTTAAGGATGAAAAATTATCTTGAAGTTTAAAAAATTGGCAAATCTCACTAGTCCCTAATATGCAGACTATAAAAATTTTATTGATGTATTGTAAAAAAATTCAAATTTATAATGATATTATATATTTTTTCTATATAATCTTGGCTATTTTTAACGTAAAATAATTTTATATTGTAAAATTTGGGCGAATCATTTTTATAAAAAAATGAAAATTGGCAAATCTTTGTTTTGGAAAAACCATGGAAAATTAGCCCACCCGTGAATATTAGTCCCTAAAATTTTCCATGTTGAGTACCAAGGTCTTGTCTTGAAGATTCTTGGATGTTCTGCTTAATCAGAGCAGAGAGCTCCTGCTCATTTACTCTTTCCTTGTGTGTTGCTGCGCATTTTGATTTTTTACCTATTTGGTGCGTTTGGTTTCTTTGATGTTCAGTAGACTAGTTTTGTTGCAATTTTCGAAGAGTCTCTTTTTTATTCTTTGAAGTTTTTTATTGCAAGTTTATACTATTGTACTGAGTTGATTTTTGAGTTTCTTGTCTTCCTTTTTGCTCGTATAAAGCCCCGCTGCGAGAGTGGCATGGTTGGCTTTGAGCATTTTGTTGAAGTTATACTTGAAATTCAGAGTTAGTTTGACTTAGTTACCGGATAGTTCAATTGGTCTTCTTGAAATCTCTTTTTTATAAACTAAAACTGGCATATAGGTTAGGAAATCCACTTTCCGTTGCATTTTGCATACTAGCCTCCATTTTGATCACTTTCCATAGGGTCGATCCCATCAGGTCATGAGTATTTAACCCATTTCACTTGCCGATTTTTAAATCATGACTTGGTGGTAGAGCCTTCCTTTACATGGGCTTCCTAGTTAGTTCCTCGCTAGCATTTGTTGCCCATGCTGCGTTTTATGTAGGCTCGGGAGTCCTCTTTAGTCCCGCCATGACTTATGTGTTGAAGCTTCATTCTTCTTCTTCTTCACTATCATTTTTCTGGCCATTACCCTAGAGGCTCCCTGGTGTTGTTAAGTTGTATTATTGCATTGCATATTGGCTACTTGTTTATCCTGGCCTTTAGCCGGCTTCATTTTGGACTCGATGTTTAAAGCCAACTTTTGACCTTGACTGTCTGTACAAGTTAGCCATTACATGCACTTAGCTATCGCGACTTGACACATTTTTACCCATGGATGGAACATTCCTTTGAGTATCGCTTACCAGTTTCTGCCACCTTGCATTGAGCATAGGATTGTTCCTATCCCAGGAACTAGTGCATCTGTTTCTTGATACTCGTTCTATCCATTGTACTATAGCATTATTTTATTCTTTTTCAGGCTTATTATATGAAAAAGACAAAAAAATCAAATATAACAAAAAGAGCGGGAACGGGATGTAACTTCGTAATTTGATGGCAGTACAGTGTCAGTTTGTCGCCCTTGAACAAAGAACATACACTTATATATTTCCTTCATTTGGGATGGTTTTAGTTTTGACCTAGGTTCAACCTTTGCCTTGTTTCACTGGTCAGTCCTCCCCCGGTTGGTTATCTCTTCCAATCATATGGAGAGTTTGTTTTGCCTCCTGCATAACAGACTTATACAGTGTCACTTTTTACTGCCATGGTCATCACGAGTCGTGCTTTTGTTCAAGGGAAGTTTAACCAGAGTCGGCCATTCTGCGGTGTCTCTTGACTCATTATTCAGTTGGCCTTCCCGGTCTTGTCAGTATCTTGTTCTATCACATCAGATGTTTTGGTCTTCTGCTCGTGCTGGTTTGAGAAGGTCTCCATTGACTTCTTGCTGGCGGGTTTGTCTCTCATCGACTACGACATATTGCTCTGAGAGTAAACCTAGAGCCGCACCCTGGCCCTATTTCCATCATTGATAGGTGACCTTGTGCTCAAAATTTGATCATCATTATGGGTCTTTGACTGAGTGGTTTCCCCTGTGTTCGACGTCAGCATACATTATCACACTTGGGATTCGTGCAGTACCTTGATTTCCATTTGACCTTATCGGTGGATATCTCGCCTCTGTGTCAGCTTTCATTATTGGTTGGTTCAGAGGGTTTCTTTCGTGCGCTAGCTTCATCTTGTGCATGTCGGAAACGTACTTCGGTTTGGTTCCGTCACTCTGCTTCGTCCGATTCCTTCCAAATTTTGGCCTGCGGGTTACACTCGCGCTGGATTGATGTGGGATGCCTTAATGCCTTCCTTCCAGCAGATCTTTTCCCATCGACTCCGACTCATTGCTCTGGGAATAAGATCTAGAGTCTTTTTGTCAGTACCTTAGGGTTTTCAGTCATCAGTGGCAGACTCTTCGCTATCGACAGTGGGGATTCATCATTGCCTCCTGATTGGTAGATTCTTCCAAGTGTTCGACTTCAACTCATTCATTCGCACTTGTTAGATTGTACTGGGGCACCTTGACACTCATTTTAATTATTGGTGGGTTGTCTCGCGTTGGTTAATGGTTTACATTATTGACTGGTAATCCAACGATTTCTCACATGGTCGACTTCAGCTCATTTATTCCCATTGTGTAGAATTGTGCCGTCGAGATCGGTGAAGACCTCGGGTTGCATCAGCATTTTTCGGTTCACTTTTGACAGTCCATTCAGTTTCTGCCAGTGATGCTCTCCACCCTTATATGTTGCAGTGTCAGTACAGCAACATCTTATATGTTGGCTCCAGAGTTGCGTGATTTTACCATGTATTCCACCCCTTATGATTTGGTACTTGGAGATTCGGTTACTTTTATGATCAGACATCCAGTTTCAGCATCATTGATCAGCTTTCTATATGTGATACTTGGACATTGATTCCGACTTGTACTTCCGAGCCATGCTCAGATGATTCATTGTTTACTTTCAGTTCAGCTATACTTGTATACATTTTGGATCCATTCTATACTTTTTATATGATGTATTTTTGACTGAGCATGGGTATGCCCGCCTCAGCATGAGTTGACTCTCTGTTTTCTTTCATTGGTTTTTGGCAGGCTGAAATTTGGTGAAGTCCTCTCTTGTCCTTGCGAAGCTCTTTCTATGTGCATAATACATTTCGGCCATCATGTACCCCTTCTGACCTCATATATTAGGGGGCATCTGTTATAGCATCATTTTTCACCCTCATGTGATTCATGATTGTCTCTATGGCCTTGGGCACCCATTCCCATAGACTGGAACAAAATTCATAAAAAACTGTGTTAAAAATCCCATACGCGGGTATGCCTAGAATTTTCCGCGTGTATACGCGAGTCCATACACACTTTTCCGCGTATGCCATTAAAATCATTAAAAAATATATAAAAATTCCCTATTTTCGGGTTGGGTTGATGGTTACTCCAGTAGTTCAACCACCCCAGCACGTGGCCAACTGTTTCCAACTGATTGAAACTACTTTGAGGGAGTATAAAAGCCCCTCATTTGCATGGCCTAAGGGAGAGAGAAATTATAGATATTATACTCTGTTGGAATCCCAATTCAAGTCTGATTTCCCGTGCCTCCTGCACTTTCCCAGATTTTTACAGGAAACCCTTGTTTCCTGGAGATGTTCATCAGCTTATATGTCATCTCGTGTGCACAAGTCTTGAAAGTATCCTAGCGAGGCAAGGGCGGGACGGATCCGGACGACGGTCTGTTCGAAGATCGTGGAAGGATTCAGGTGATCTCTCCACTTTTTATTACTGTACATGTTGTTCGTAATGAAGAAGAACCATCTTGTTCCTGAATTCACGTGTTAATATCTGCTTGCATATGTGAAAAGATTATTATTTAAGCATTTATTATGGTTTATATGATGTTTCACATGGATTTCACTGACATTTAGGATAAATATATGTTGTACAACTAGATTTCCGTGCACGTTTCTTCTTGGTTTTCAGGTTGAGGAGGAAGAAGGGTTGCTGGGGGTTTGGACCCCGCGGGATCTACATCAAACGTAGGATTACGGGTGAGTTCTACTATTGATGTTATCTAGGTTTTAGCATACAAGTGTGGTTGTGTGAGTCCTTCTTGAATAGCATGCCCTAATCTATGGAGGTTTTGACCCAACAAACCTCTAGGGAGTTATATCTTGAAACACCATGGCCATACCACTTCAATCCATGAAGCACCTCGTGCTCATCCATCCATCATGCATAAGGTCAACTTTACCATACAAGCTAAAACCCCCTTCCCAGATGACCAGGTTGTACAAGCAGATAAAGAGCGCACCACTGCACCTCGCATTTGGACGACCATACCTGCACTAGCATAATCCCATCTGTGATACTTTTACATCCGCTTCATCAACCCCACACATGAGACTAACCAATGGGACCCCCACCCCCAGCAAAACACCTTCCTCATAACATCAGTGAGCGAACATTTTCATGTTTTGGGGTACCCGTCTCTGTGTTTTGTACAAACCAAACCCCATTATTTTATTCTTTTGGTAAGTGTACAAAGACCACAAACGGTGCACTTCATCCCTTCACCCTCTCATTTCATCTTTTCTCCCATGGAAGTAGTCCTTGAACACCCTTGGTTAGATTTTTTGACCCCCTCGCACAAACCATCATGACATTCATAGCTAGTTTACACCCGCCCTGGAAGTCCTACTGACTCCAAGGATTTCCCCTTCAGAAATAACTATGACTACCGCGAATCTGCTTAAGTATACTCCGACCTCATGCCACTAAACCCTCATCATCAGTTTTCAGTCAACCCTCACCAACATGCCTATGTTAAACCCATCACATCCAGGTCCCCGAGCCCTCATGTCGGTGACCCCTTGTTAGGTTAAGGCTTCCTTTTTGTCGACTTCAACACCTATATTCCAAAAAGGAAGCGGTACCTTGGATCACCCCTCTCCCTACAAAGGGGCATCCTCGAGTGGCACTGTGGGAGACATTATTGTCCACAGATGTCATCAATCCTCATAACATTTGACTACGACAAAATTTTTCATGTCAAGATGGTATCATACCTTACAACCATTGCACTTTGATCAAAACCGTCAAAGACATGTGCCTCCGTAAGTGTCTATGTCAACAATGCTTACACGGGAAGGTCCCAGCCAGTACCTATGCATACCATGCACAGCTATATGCCATACCAAGTTTACACATATGGGTACCACATTCCACCTATTGTCAAAGAAAAAACGCCCATGAGGGCGTCAGCAGTCGTCGTCAACAACCGCCAATATCACTACCATATCAGTGATACAGATAGAACATATATCTGTCAATTTTGATTAACTATCCACAGCGTCATGAGCATGGGACATGCTCGCCTCGTTGAAAATTTGTATATGTATTGTAAATTGTATTTTCTTATAGGGATCCCTTAGGCCATGGTAATTCTTGGAAATGGTGCAAGGTGTTTTCAATTCCAAGGCTTCACGCAGGTCTCTCTCTCTCTCTCTCTCTCTCTCTCTCTCTCTCTCTACGCACGATACAGAAACGAAACTATAATGTATTTTGGTTATACAGTTCTTCCTAGACCTCACACATTAGGGGCAACTGTTGACACTGGAAAATCGTATAGCAGAAGATGACATTAATTAATGTCAGGCCAAAGGATTTACAGGGCTGGAAGAATCTGGAAAGTATTTTAAAATCTCTAAGGTCTGAGGAAAATTAAATTTGAACTAGTCCTAAATGTTATTTGCATGCATAATCCTTCGTGAAGAGTGCCTTATTAATGCCTTTTTGCCCGATATGCGCGCATTCCTGAGAGTGGTGAAATGTCACTATCTGGGACCACACAAAGAAAATGACAAGTGATGCCTTACTGTAGCCACCTAAGGACAGCCACCAATGCTTCCTTAGACACTATGTGAGCACACAATGGAATATTTGGAGCACAAAAAGGAATCATACCCCTCTCTTGGGTCACCGTCCTCCATGTACCAAGAGAGGGAAGGGAGGATTTGAAATTTCCTATATTAGACCACCATGAGATGAAGAATTGCTAATCATATTGTTATGCTGGCCAGAATTTCCCAAGGAATACCTGCAGTGTGTGACACGGCGCTGAAGATAAAGGGGACTCAATTTTTGACCACCCAAGAAGTTCATTCCAACACAGTAGAAACAGAGGGAGACTACACCGAGGCAAGCTTGGGATAAAAACATCCTTGCATCGGGACCTAGAACCATTGTCTAGGGGCCCTTTGGCAAGAGGATAACGTTTCACTCTTCTTACTACCAGCGCTCAATAAGAAGGGCCTAGAGCCACCTTTTGCATTATTGTTGTTGTTTGACTCTTTTCAGAGCTTCTGTTTATTTGTGTTTAGTTTCAGTTTAGTTTTAGTTTACATTTGCATGCTTTTTCCTCTATATAGTATGCTTATTGATTCTAGCTTGTTCCACTAACTTGCTTGACTCCACTTCTTTCTGTCTATTACCAATAGCTTAACGGCGTAAACCACACCCCTTAAGTTGGTGTGATTTCGTACATACATGCACCAAACACACTACAACACCGACGATTCCATTTAAAATAACTACATTCATCCTTAGGCACAATGTCATGTGACAATAATTGTAGTTGTAGATAATCATTTTATGGATGAATAAATTTGATTTTTTATTATCTCCACCACATATGCCCCTTATAGTAAAATGATTGTGTGCATGCATGTTGGCCAAAAGGTATAATTACTGATCATCATTTGGTGTTAGATTTTAGTTATCAACATAATGTCATGATATAGATCCTATATTTTAAGGGAGGATGTCGAAAACTTGTTGCATTAATAAAGTCGTGAGGTATTTTTCCTTTGTTATATATATATATATTCCTTGTGACAGATTGATTGTGTTTCCTTGTTATGATTTTGTCACTTTGTATATTATACTATTGAAATGCATGGATGTGAATGTGATTTTAATATTATTATAATTTATCTAAATAATTAGTTGGAATTGTGAAATTTAATAGTTTGTTTCCACTTATGGGGTGAGATAGGTAATTATATTATTGTACAACAAATTACCATAGAAATAGCGCAATGAGACTATAGTACAACCAATGTAATACAAAGTAGGAGAGCAAAGTAAACTCCCAAATCTATGTTGATGTTTGATTGCATGACTAACAATGGTTCATTCTTTTAATCAAATTTTTATTGGAGTTAATGTTCAAGCTTCTTGACCAAGATCAAATAGAAGTTAGAGTCCCCACTAGAAGGTTATTATTAATGAGATTTGTTTGAAGTAATTTTGAGGTGTTCTTCTGAGGAAAAATGTTCAATTCTTGATGGTCTTGAGGTTTATTATTGGTAACAGTGCTTGTAGCATTTCAAGAACTTTTAATAGTGTCTATGATTTATTTGGAATTAGGTATACAAAAATTGATACTTGTTTCTCATGAAATTAAAAGGTCAACTTTCAATCAATATTGCATTCAATTGGTAGAAGATATATGCTTTATGACAATACACTTGGAAGTCTCCAAATATGTGGCTCATGAATATGCGGATTGTAAAAGATGCCCTATTGTTTGGTTAATGATATGCCACATAGCCTCTTTTTCCTAAAACAAATTAGGCCATCACCATCCATAAATTAATCTACCATGCCATTTGCATATTTATGCTTGGAATTCTTGCTATGGGTTCATGCTATCTATGAAATACAATATGCAAGACGAAGTTTCAATATTATTTTATGACTTGCTTTGTTCAATTTAGGCTCTCTCAAATTTTAGTATTTTAGGGGTGAGATAGTTTTAGGAGCTATTTTATTAAAGAAGTTCCTTCCATTAATTCAGTGCTCAAGAGCTCCATCTCTTTCTTTTTCCTAAAAAATAGCATGCAATCATCTTTCTTGTACAAGATATTTGTTGGTATTGAGTTCTTGGAGTTCTATAAAAAGGATTTTCCTTCTTCTCTTTCTAGGTTATCACAACTGGGGTTATCTTAGCCCTCTCCAATATCTAAAGGAAATTATGAAATCAAATTTGTATCGGCCGTAGTGGTTGATAGGGATGATGGTTTCCCTTCTAACATTTAGGCCAATAGGATTTTGCTTTTCCTTGATATATCTAATCATAGCGTTCCCTAGAGGACATTTCTAGTGAAGCATTGTTGTTGGAATTATTTGTTTAGAATTTTTTTATACTGCATTTCCTAGGGTTTAAATGCTTGATTTTTTCTCCTTTTGGTTTCAAACCCTTTTCTCTTTCTCTCTAGTATAGGTTTTAGGTTGTTTTGGAGATGCTTTAAGGTTCTCCTTATTACAATTTTATGTTGTTCTCCCAATCCTATTGATTGATTTTGGTCAACTTTGGGTGTCATCATAATTTTATTTTTGGCTTTCTTAATAGCCATATCAATTTTAATGAGTTCTCATCATATGTACAAGTATGGTTGTGAAATTTCTCCCATGCTTTGCTTGTGTCCTGTAACTATATGGTTGAGTTGTGACTGGTATTTAATATTTATTTGGAGACTTAATATTAATAATACTATGACTGCAGAGAGGGAGTGAAAGCTTGAGTATTTTTTACCATGGAAGAATAAAAATAACAGAGAATTGCATGCTTCATTGGGGAATTTTTTTTTTGGACTTGTTGTGCTCTAAGAGTCCTCCTCCATTACCTATAAATTTGCTCATCAAAACCCCAACAATGTTGCCTACTTTAACTAGGTTTTTGGGGTTTTCTTCGATGGGGGGGAGCTTCCATGTTGAAGCTTAATCCATCCACCATGAAACCATTTTCCCAAGGCTTGAAATGGATTCCTTGCAGTGAATATAACAACCCTAGTGAAAATTCCATGTAATAAATTTAAAATAATAACATGATTGATGGGCCACGTATTCCAAGCTGAATGTTTGGAAAAAATACTAGTGCGGGTATTTACATGGTTTATTATGGCTAAGGAAATTGTAAAAGGCTATGGCTAAGGAATAAAAGAGGAACAAAGTATTTTTTTCACATTTATTTCTGAAAATAATGGAAATTAGGAGAAAAGGGAGATGAAAGGTCACAAGTTGCATGTGAGGAGGAAAATGAAGAAAAATAATGGAAAATGAATAAAATAGAGGCCTCATCTATAAAAAGGCTTCCGAGGATCAATTGGTACCTTTTTCCGGTTCATTTTTGGACCTCTCTCATTATTCTCTCTCTTTGTCTCATATTCTTAGATACTTATAGTTTTATTGGAGCACTCTTGGAGAGTGTGGATACTTGGTGATTTGTAGAAAGAAGGAAAAGGAAGAGTACAAAATCACAATAGGACATCTGGATCAGTAGATACAATGGGATTTTGTTGCAGGTATTGAGTTGCATGTATGTTTTCCTCACTAGTTTTGGCATGCATGGTGTATGCATGTGGGTTTTCATAGCCTTGCCATTTCCTGGATATCCATGGTGTTGTGGGTTTATTTCTATTCATTTTTTTTGGTTGGTTCTCATGATTCCTTTAGCTGTTGGGTTTAGTTATTAGTTCCTGGAGCCTTGGTTGGAAAAATTATCTAGAGCCTAACATACAACTATTGGGTTGAGCTAATAGTTCTAGAGCCTTGGTTGGGCAAACACTTTGGAGCTCGAAAACAAATGGGGTTGAGTTACTAGTCCTGGAGCCTTGGTTGCAACAAACACTCTGGAGCCTTGGTTGCAACAAACACTGTGGAACCTTGGTTGCAAAAAACACTTTAGAGCCTTGGAGTAGATTAGATAGAGACTAATCTGTGATGGTTGTGATGTTTGACCATGAGGTGGAATCATTGGTTGAGGGTTGATGTGGTTTTGCCTCTCGAAGCCCTCGCTTGGTTTTGATTGATGTGTTTGATGAGATCCCACATTCATGCTTGGAATATGGCAAACGGGTGATTGGCTGAAGAGAGACTTGGCTCAGCCAATCTATGGTCAGGTGGAATGTGGAAGTCCCATATCGAGTTGGTTTCTACATTCATTAATGACAAATTCATTCCCGTGGTATTTGGTATGCTAATGTACTGATTTATATGTGGATTATATTGATTTTGTGTCCATGGTATTTCTATTGTTATTATGTTGGTTATGAGCATGTATTTTTACAGTGATGATGTATGGCTATCCCCATGTTTTTTATTGTAAATGAATGTACAATGTGTCTATGGTGAAATAGATGGTATTCCAGTTATTTATGTAGGGGAGAAATGCTTCTTAGCGATTCTTGGATAAGTATGGGACCCCATTTCTATGTTATGTTTTTTACACATGTAGATTCAATGTTTATGACATGTTTGACAAAAAAATTGTCATGGTTAGGAGGGGTCCAAATGAGTTCTTAATGATGTGATTTATTCTGTATCATTTCCATGTTGTTATTTATCATCTCTAAACTTTTCATGAATTTCTAGGAAAAGCACTAGGTTTTGGGCCTGAAAAGGTGGCTCAAATCCTGGACATGAATACATAGAATTGAGTTTTTGGGGTCCTAGCTGTAGGAATGCAGTGTTATTCCTAGGGATATAGCCTCTTGGTCACAGGAATGCAATTTTATTCCTATGGATATGGCTCACAGAGGTCAAAATGTCAGTGTTACCTAGGGGTAAGAGACCTGAAAGGTTGGGATACCTCCTGGGGGTGTTTTTGTTGTTGTACAAGGTATGTATGTTGTGTTTCTGTCAATTCCACTTCCTTCAGGTAACCTAGGAGGTTGAATCCCATATAATAGCCTTTGGTCACATGTTTACCCCTGTTGGTTGAATACTTGGTTAGATGTGGGAAGAGGGTGTTACAGAGTGGTATCATAGCATGGTTCAACCCTTGGACTAGATGGGCAGTGTGCTGGTCATGATTTTGTATTGGTTTCATATGTGTTTCTCATACCTATGGTGTATGTTCTTATTGCATCTGTGTTGTGTTGGCCATGGTGGAAGTGGTGTTTCCATGGAAGGATTGATGGTGTCATGTCAATATGTTTTCATGTGTGTATGACTAGTTATGTGTTGTTCATGCTTATGTATTGTCAGTGCATGCTTACCTACATGTTGCTACATGTCGTATATGCAGTTCTTGTTTATGGTAAATCACATATTGTCCATGCATGTGTGTTGTTTGTGTATGCTTACATGTGTTATTCTATATGTTTAACATGCGTTGGTTGTGCATGCTTGGTTACATGTTGCTTATCATGATTTATTTTCCATGCTTGTGATCGTGTGTGGCCACGTTTGCATTGGTATGGTTGTGGTTGTCATGCATTAGGTCATTGTGTGCATTTGGTATGATTATGTATTGATGACTGGACTCCAACTAGAATTATTTGTATGCACTAATATACCATGACTTATGAGTTTATATTTTGTTATGATTCTATATATACATGTATTTCGATGATGATTTTATCTTGCAGGATGTATCCTCCCCAAATTACACTAAGGTACGTTGGTTTATTTATGATTTGTTTTAGCTAACATAATTCACATTGCAGGAAGAAATCAAAGATGAATAGCATAATGGTAGACAACAAAGATTCTCCCTATGAGTCATATGAGCAGCATGATGTTGGAAAATCATCTGATTTAGAAGATACATTGAGAATTATAAGGGAATAAATATGGATTTGTAAGGTATATAATGACATGCTTATGCAGGTATAGGAAAAGAAAGTAGAGTTTAATGCAACCATCATTCAAAGTTTGTCAGAGTTGTAGAAATAGAGGCCACTTAGGATCAACTATGGGTAGGAGGATGGGACAAATGTAGCATATGGTAGTAAGTCTCCCAAAAGTCACAGGTCAGATAAGGTTGACACGGTTAGATACAACATATTATTGGACACTCCAGATAGGAGAGGTGACAGCCACATGTATCATTCTAGTTTTGGTTCACACAAGCATCATGATCGTCATCATTATCATCCTCACAGGAGGAATGACAGGGGCTATTTTATAGATGAGTTTAAAAAGGAAAAACCAACTACATTTTATGAAGAGATGAAGAAACCACAGGATGCAGAGGAATGGTTGCTTGGCATGAAGAATTTTTTCAGATTGCATGATTAATCAAAAAATATGAAAGTCAGGATAGTTACATTCAGGCTCAGAGGTAGAGAAAATATTTGTTGGGAATACGTGAAGAATGTCAGATATATTTCTAAGGATGATTTTACTTGGAGTGAGTTTGAAAGGATATTCCAGAAGAAGTATCTATCAAAGAGATACTACGATGACGTGGAAAAGGAGTTTTATGAGCTGAATATGGGTTCCATAACATATGAGGAGTATACTACCAGGTTCTTGGAGTTACTGAGATATGAGCCTTATCTCAAGGAGGAGAAGGACAAGATTCTGATATTTATTAGTGGGTTTCCAATATCATTCATAGTTCGGATTGAGTTTGATGAGCCTCGGTCATTAGAGGAGCCCATCCTAACACTCAAGAATTTTTATGAGCAATCAAAGCACGGATCGGAGGCAAGTCCAAATTGGAAAGGTAATGACAAGAACAAAGGAAAATGGGACAAGAAGAAAGCAAGACCTCAAGTAACAGGTAACAAGGAGAATGTTGAACCACCTAAGAAGTTAAATGCATTTGGTAGAGGACAAGGATTTCAGTTGGAGGAGCATAATAAGAATGAGAATAGGGAGCTTCTATGATGTTGGACTTGTGGAGGAGATCATCGTAGAAGATATTTTCCACAACATTAGGGTGGCAGGTCACAAATATACAGTGCGTAGGAGGCACATACAGTGGGAGATGTTGGGTGTAACATTCCTCGGATTTATGCAACTATGGATAACAGGCAATAAGATCATCAGGCTTCTATCATTTAGATGGATGGTAAGCTTTGTGATCAAGTTTCTTCTATTTTTATTGACCCTAGATCTAACTATATTTATATTAATCCTGACCTGGTGGATAAGTTTTGTTTTAGTAAGGAAATGCATGCGGAATCTTGGTTAGTGCAGTTGCCTACATGTACGAAGAAAATATTTCACCATTTTGTAAGAGCTCATGAATTTGTGTTAAATGGTATGCCTATAGCAGCACACTTGAACATATTTACACTGGAATCCTAAAATATTATTTTGGGCATGGATTGATTATATATTCATAGGAAAAAGGTGGATTTCTATGACAAATATATCAAATGCTTGGATGACAATGGAGAAACAATAGTGATACATGGAAAAAACAAAGCCACATTAGTTAGGATGATGACAATCCTGCAAGTCAAGCGCAGTCATAGGAAAGGGTGTGTACTATTTGCATTTCATATCTTTAGTGAAAAAGGTGCGGAGGTTGATGATGTAGATGTTCTGAGAAGGTATTCAGTTTTACAATAGTTTCAAGATGTGTTTCCAGCATATATTTCAGAGTTTCCACCACATAGGGAAGTATACTTTTCTATTGAGTTGATGCCAGGTGTAGCTCGAGCATCAAAGGAACCTTATAGGATGAGTACACTTGAGTTGGTAGAATTAAAGTTGTAGGTAAAAGATATGGTTGAAAAAGGGTACATTAGGCCAAATGTATCGCCATGGGGTGCACCGGTGTTGTTCATAAAGAATAAAGATGGCACTCTCAGATTGTGTGTTGACTATAGGAAATTGAACAAAGTGACCATCAAGAACAGGTACCCATTATCGAGGATTGATGATTTATTTGATCAGTTGAAGGGAGCATCAGTGTTGTCTAAGATAGACTTGAGATCGAGATATCATCAGTTACGCATCAAAGAGATGAACATCTAGAATACCACATTCAGGACCAAGTATAGGCATTATGAGTTTGTTGTAGTTCCATTCATTTTGAATAATTCCCCAACTACATCTATAAGTTTGATGAACATTGTATTGTGTCCTTATTTGGATAAGTTTATGGTTGCGTTTATTGATGACATATTGGTGTATTATAGAAATGAGGAAGAGCAAGTCAAGCATTTGGTGCAAGTATTGAGGTTGTTGAGAGAGCATCAGTTGTATGCTAAGCTTGGAAAATGTAGTTTCTTCCAAACTAAGACACACTACTTGGGACATATTGTCTCCAAGGAGGGCATTGCAGTAGATCCAAAAAAGATAAGGGCCATCATGGAGTGGGTAGCTCCTAAGAATGTAGATGAGGTGAGATCATCCATGGGATTGGTGGGTTATTACAGGAGATTCATTAGGAAATTCTTACAGATTTCTTATCCTAATATATTATTACAGAGGAAAGGTAAGAATTTTTATTGGGAAGACGAGTGTGAGGCCAGTTTTGAGTAGCTTAAGAATTTGTTAACACATTCTCTAGTTTTTAGAATCTACGCTTCTGTGATCCATATAAAATAGTAAAAACTCTTCCGGTAATAATCACATGCAAAATAACATTGTCTACGCGTTTCGAACCAACAAATGTGGTTCATCATAAGGACTAGGTGAGAGATCATATCAAATCAATAAGCTTAAATATATGTAGAGATGGTTAAACTAGTCATTAGGAAAACGTCTAGTTTGACTTTTTTATAATGTTTTTAATTAATAGTGGCTAGTTCCCTTCTATTATTAAATTATTTAATTAATTTATTCACCTAGTTAATAGATTGATAGACTTATTAATTAATTAATTAATTAATTATATATATATATATAGATATATATATGTATATATTATTTATTTATATATAGATAGATAGATAGATAGATATTATTTATTTATTTATTTTATTTTATTAGTTTATATAAAAATTAATTACCAATTTTATTTATTTAACAAAGCGAGAGGCTCAAATAAAAAACAAACAAAATAAATAAATAAATAATATAAAAATAAAAATAATATATATATATATATATATATATATATATATATATATATATATATATATATATATATATATATATATATATATATATATATATATGTATATATATATATATATATATCAATCAAAAATAAAATAAATAAATAGATAATAATCAAACTTTTGAAAAATAAAAAATATAATTTTAAAAAGAAAAAAATAAATAAATAACAATAAAAAATAACAATAATAATAATAAAATAATAAAATATAAATAAATAAATAAAATAAAAATAAAAATAAAGTTAATTAAATAAATAAATAAATCAAAAATAAAATAATAATCAAACTTTCGAAAATTATTTAATATATATATATATATATATATATATATATATATATATTTAAAAAAAATTAAATTAAAAATTAAAAATAAAAATAAAAATAAAAATAAAAAATAATAATAATAATAATAATAATAATAATAAATAAATATAAAAATAAATAAATAAATATAAATATAAATAAATAAAAAATAATAATAATAAAAATAAATAAATGAATAAAACTACAAAAAAAAGGGGACACTCAGGAACATAAGGCAGGTATCCAACACCTACTGATGTTCCAACCATCATCTCTGTTGAGATTAACGGGTCTTTTTTTGATTTCTAAGGCCTCTCTTAACTTCCGATGATGAAAATGGTCGATCCTAGCAATGATCTTCGCCTCTTAAATGCAAATATGATGGTTAGTCTTTTCTACATGCTCAGCTAGCGCAGACGAGCGGGATCTTCCATGCTTAATGTCAGCAGCATGTTCACAAATCCTTTGATTTATAGACCGACCAGTTTCACCAATGTAAGGCATTACACAGGAACAAGGAATGATGTAGACACCTTTCCCATCCCTAGGGTCAATCGGGTCTTTAACCGATTTGAGAGAGCTGTGAATCGTGTTAAGGGGCTTGAAAGACAAAGATACCTTATGTTTCCTAGGGACCCTCGCAATTTTATCAGTGGTTCCTTGGATGAACGAAAGATGCACACTTCGAGACCATTGATTAGGGTCTTTATTCTTATTAGACAGAGGACATTTTTCTGCTTTAAGGAAAGCTTTAAGGCCTTGCGATCTACTATAACCATTTTTACAAAAGACACTTAATAGATGTGACTTTTCCCCCTCAAGGTGAGACTCATCAGAGATCCTTAACGCCCTTGTGGCCAAGGTGTTCAGGACACCTAATTTTTTAGCAGGGAAATGGTGCGAACTAGCGTGAAGGTATTGCTCAGTATGAGTTTTCTTTCGAAAAACTTGATGGGAGAAAGAATCATCATCCTTTCTAGATATAAGAATGTCAAGAAAGGGAATGTTGCCATCCACCTCATATTCCATGGTGAATTTTATGGAGCGTGATTGATCATTAAGGTGATGGAAAAAAATATCTAACTTATCTTTGCCATGCGGCCATACGACACAAGTATCATCTACAAACCTCTTCCAGAGCTTTGGCTGGTAAAGAGCTGAGGAAAGAGCCTTAGATTCAAAGTCCTCCATAAACAGATTAGCAACAATCGAGGAAAGGGGGGAACCCATGGCAACACCATAAGTTTGCTCATAGAATTTGCCTTCGAAACTGAAGAAAGTGGAGGTTAGGCAGATCCCAACTAAATGGGCAGTATCAAGATCAGTAATGCGATTAATGACATCAATAGCCTCTTTTATGGGGATATTGGTGTAAAGAGAAATGACATCAAAACTGACAAGCCTCTCTTCAAGATCCATTCTAACGCACTTCAACTCATTAACGAAAGAGGCAGAATCTTTAACATATGAGTATGTACGACCTACGAGAGGCTTCAACTTATGGGCTAAAAACTTGGCTAGAAGGTAAGTCGGACCACCAATGGTATTAACAATGGGACGAATGGAGGCACCATCCTTATGGATTTTAGGAAGACCATATATTCTTGGAGTAAGAGGATTGCTCACAATCAACTTCTTACTCAAAGAGCTCAACGAGCTACTTTATTTAATAGCATCACTGACAGTCTTGGAGATATTTTTTAGGGGATTTTTAAGAAGTTTCCTATAACTACCACTATTCTCCAAATGATCTAACATTTTCATCCTATAATCCTCCTTGTTAAGGATGATAACCGCACCACCTTTCTCTGCTTTTAGAACAACAATATCCTTATTATTATTTAAGGATTTTAGAGCCTCAAACTCAGGCTTGCTCAAGTTTCTCTTGGAAGGCTTGGCTATTTTTAAGATAACCACACAATCTTGCCTAATGATGTCCTTGGAGGAATCCGGCAAGTCTCTAATACCAAACGCTATGTCACAAATAATATCATGTATGGGGATTCTTCTAGGGGCTAAGGCAAAATTCAAGCCTTTTTCTAAGAGGCTATAAACAGAAGGGTCAAAAGAAAAGTTAGAGAGATTGACAACATTTTTCTTAGAGTTATTATTAATGTTATTAATCTTACTAAAGGTATTACTATTTATATTAATAAATTTACCTTTATAATTATCGCTATTCTTAATAAAATCATTATTTTTGTTATTACAATCTTGTTTGATAATAATACTATTCTTATTATTCTCAATATTAACACTACTACTAATATTATCTCTAAAATTATTATTATCTCTAATATTAATACTAAGCCAATTATAGTTTTTGCTGTCAAAGCCTTCTTTACTACTCCAATGATTTTGATTAATGTTGTCAAGGTTCCGATTTATATTATTGGACATATTTCTATACCGATTAATTAAATTGCTATTACTAGAGTCAACCCTATTTAAATTATTTTTAACCTCATTATAAGATTCTCGGATAGCGCTTCCTTCGATATTAAATAAATTAGAACCTTTCTCAAAAGAGGACGCGAAATCTAAAGGTTAAAAAATACCTGAAGGTTCAGAAATACCTGAATTGATATTGACAACAGTGGATTCAACAGGCTTGACAGACACCGAGAAGCCAGACACGTCACTCGAACTTAACGAAAATTCTCTAGTGTTAAATATTGCAGATCTATACAAGGAGTTTGTAGTGTGTGAAAATGCATGCAAAAGAGGACTTGGTGGAATCCTTATGCAGGATGGACAGGTGATATGCTATGAGTTACGGAAACTAAATGAGCATGAGAAGAACTACCTGAAACATGATCTTGAGCTATCAGTGATCATACATGCATTGAAGATGTGGAGGCACTATCTTTTAGGCAGGAGGTTTCTACTGATGAGTCATCACTTGGGTTGAGGTAATTGTTTGACCAGCGCAATTGAAATGCCAGACAAGCTATATGGTTGGCCATGATCAGCGAGTTTGAATTTGAGATTAGGTACATCAAGGGAAAGGAGAATAGGGTCGTAGATGATCTTAGAGGTGGGTATAAGTAAATCACATAGCATCTATTAGCTCCTATGGGACAAACTTACATGATAGGATATTACAGGTAGGTCATATGGATCACAGGTATATGTATATTGTGCACAGGTTGCAATAGAGTACAGGTATAGGTGTTGGCACAAGAATAGGTATGAGTGTTGTTACATGTACAAGTGTTGGTACAGGTACAGGTATAGGTGGAAGTATAGGTGCAAGTACAGGTACAGGTAGTGGTACAGGTACATGTACTGATACAGATGTAGGAGTACAGGATTTGGACTACCGTCTCACAGTAGATGGATTGGTTAGATTTAGATACAAGATATACGTGTTGGACAGCAGCAAGATGAAGAAGGAAATCTTAAGGGAGTTTCATGTGAAACCATATTCGAGTCACCCATGCTACCTGAAGACTTTGACTGCAGTGAAGATATTATAGTATTGACCAAGTCTAAATAAGGATTTGGTAGATTTTGTAGCCATATGTTTGGATTATCAGATGGTTAAGGCATAGTGTAAGCATCCAGGAGGATTTTTGCAACCGATTGCAATTCTAGAGTGGAAATGGGAGGTCATTTCCATGGATTTTATCACATGTTTTCTAAATATAGCTAGAAAGCATGATTCCATCATGGTTGTGGTGGGAAAGTTGAAAAAGGTTGGACATTTCATTCCAGTGAAGACTACATACTCAGCTAGCGATGTAGCGCAAGTGTTCATCAAAGACATAGTCATATTGTACGATGTTCCGAAGAATATTTTGTTAGATAGGGATGCAAAGTTAACTTTGAAGTTTTGCAAGGCTTTTTTTGCAGGTTTGGGAACCGAGTTTTCGTTCAGCACAAATTATCATCCACAGATAGATGGACATACTCAGAGGGTCAACAGGATATTGGAGGATATGTTGAGGATGTATGTGATGCATCATAAATGCAAGTGGGAAGAGTATCTTCCACTGGTAGAGTTCTATTACAACAATGGGTATCATGAGTCATTAAGGATGAGTCCATTTGAGAAATTATATGGGCGGAGTTTCAACACTCCTATCATTTGGAGTGCTCCGGTTAACAGGATATTGATTGGACCATATATGTTGGCATAAATGGAACAGGAAATGCAAGTGATAAAGAAGAACTTGAAAGCATCTCAAGATAGGAAAATAGTTATACAGAGATGAATAGGTTTTTCAAGGAGTTTCAGGTTTGGGAACAGGTGTATTTACGTATCAAGCCCAAGAAGAACTCCTTGCGGATTGGTGCCAAGCTGGCACCAAGGTTTTGTGGACCCTTGAGGATCATTGAGAGGATTGGGTGAGTAGCCTATCGACTTGCACTGCCTTCCAAAGTGAAATTCCGTGATGTTTTTCATATATTGTTTCTTAATAAATATGTTAAATATGTTGATAATGTTATTTATTGGTTTGTATTGTAGGTGCAGCCAGAAGGAGAGTTCCAGCCAGAAACATAGTGCATTTTGCAGAAAAATATGCTCACGCTCCGGAATCGAGCAATCGAGAAATTTAAAGTGCAATGGAAGCACTTTGGACCCTATGAAACTACATGATAGATGGTGGATTATATGCAGGCTTCCTATCCTTCCTTATTTTCGAGTTGAGGAAGAAAAATTTTGGTGTGATGTTGGTATATGTTTGGTATATGTTTTGGTTATGTTTTGATATATTGTTTGATGTGATGTTTGGTTATATGTACATATGTATATGGATGTAAATATCGCCATGGGATATGCTATAAAGCTCTAATAAGTGGTATGGATGTCATGTCATTATAGCTATCATGTTGTTGTGATGCCATGTTGGTCTTCGTTTGAGCAAGGTGATAATTGTAAATACTACATTGAGCTATGCTATAAGGCTCCATGGGAAGTATGTTTTCTTTTTAGTGGTGTTGCTGAGGTATATGTGTGATTGAACACCGAGGACGGTATCCCACAAGGGGGGAGGTTCTGTAACAGCCTCGGTGAAAATTACATGTAATAAAGTTAAAATAATAACCACGGTTGATGGGACACATATTCCGAGTTGAATGTTGGGAAAAACATCCCAGTGTGAGTGTTCACGTGGTTTATTATGGCTAAGGAAATTTGAAAAGTCTACGACTAAGGCATTAAAGAGGCAAAAATTATTTTTCACACATTTATTTATGAAAATAATGGAAATTAGGAGAAGATGGAAATGAAAGGTCACAGGTTGCATGTGACGAGGAAAATGAAGGAAAATAATGGAAAATGAAGAAAATATAGTCCTCATCTATAAAAAGGCTTCCTAGGATAAGTTAGTACCTTTTTTCAGTACAATTTTAGAGCTCTCTCATTATTCTCTCTCTCTCTCTCATATTCTTAGATACTTAGAGTTTTATTGGGTACTCTTGGAGAGTATGGATACTTGGTGATTTGGAGAAAGAAGGCAAATTAAGAGCAAGAAAACGCAATCATACATCGTGATCAATAGCTACAATGGGATTTTATTGGAGGTACCAAGCTGCATGTATGTTTTCCTCGCTAGTTTTGGCATGCGTGGTGTATGTATGTGGATTTGCCTAGCCTTGAAATTTCCTATATAACCATGGTGTTGTGGGTTTATTTCCATTGATTGTTTTCTGGTTGGTTCTCATGATTCCTTTAGCTATTCAGTTGAGTTATTAGTTCATGAAACCTTGGTTGGAAAGATGCTCTATATTTTGGTGGAGAACTATTGGGTTGAGTTACTAGTCCTGGAGCCTTGGTTGGACAAATTCTTTAGAGCCTTAGATGGGTTGAGTTAAGAGTGCTAGAGCCTTGGCTGGAAAAACAATCTGGAGCCCGGAAAAAAATAGGGATGAGTTACTAGTCCTGGAGCCTTGGTTGGCACAAAAACTATGGAGCCCTGGAGAATCTTGGATAGAGACCACTCTGTGATGGTTGTGATGTCAAACCATGAGGTGGAATCACTAGTTGAGGTCATTTTTCCTATGGAATACCTTGATTGGTTTTGATTGTTGTGATTGATGAGATCCCACAATCATGCTTGGAAAATGGCATGGGGGTGATTGGTTGAAGAGAGACTTGGCTCAGCCAATCTATGGTTGGATGGAACATGGAAGCCCAATGTCCAGTTGGTTTTACATTCATTAATGAGCAATTCATTCCCTTGGTATTTGGTATTCCAATGTACTGATTTATATGTGGATTATATTTTTGTTGTATCCATGGTATTTCTGCTTTTATTATGGTGGTTATAAGCATTATTTTTATAGTGATGATGTATGGATCTCCCCATTTTTTTATTTGTAAATAATGTAAAATGTATCTATGGTCAAATAGATGGTATTTTAGTAAATGATGTATGGGAGTAACGCTTCTTAGCGATTCTCCGATAAGTATGAGACCCCTTTGCTCTGTTCTATTGTTTACACTTGTAGATTCAATGTTTGTGACATGTTTGACAAAATGTTTGTCATGGTTAGGAGGGTCCAGATGAGTTCTTAATGTTGTAATTGCTTATGTATCATTTTCCTATTGTTATTTACCATATCTAAATTTTTCATGAAGTTATGGGCAAAGCATTAAGTTTTGGGCTTGAAAAGGTGGCTCAAATCCTGGAGATGCAAGGACAAAACTGATTTTTTTTGGGCCCAGAGTGCAGGCACGCAGTGTTATTCCTAGGGATATAGCCTCCTGGCTGCAAGCATGCAGTGTTATACCTACTGCTATGGCTCAAAGAGGTCAAAATGTCAGTGTGACCTAGGGGTAAGAGGCCTGGAAGGTTAGGTTACCTCTTGGGGGTGTTGTTGTTGATGTACAAGGTTTGTATATTGTGTTTCCATCGGTTCCACTTCCTTAAGGTCACCTACGAGGTTGAATCCCATATAGTAACCTCTCATCACATGTTTACCCCGATTGGTCGGTTACTTGGGTAT
Organism: Pinus albicaulis; assembly: GCA_034641835.2. Classification (NCBI taxonomy): domain Eukaryota; kingdom Viridiplantae; phylum Streptophyta; class Pinopsida; order Pinales; family Pinaceae; genus Pinus; species Pinus albicaulis. Next base: position 804,326,310 of record CM076581.1, on the reverse strand, counting down.
ATGTGGGAAGAGGTTGTTATAGTGAACTCTTTCATGGTTTGGACCTTTCCAAGCCTAAAAGAAGAGATAAATTTGTAAATTATTGTAGTTTGAGAAATGGAAATCAAGGGAATGAATGAGGGGAAGACAATGTCCTACTGGAAAAGGAAACAAATAAACTGTCTAAGATTGTTGGGAAGAATAATATTAGTGAAAAATTAAGTTGGATACATGGGTGTGCTCATATTAGATCAAATGATGCAAAGACCCTTATAGCAGTCATTTCCATATCCCTGATTTTCAGGTCATTTGTGGCAGAACCAAAATACATTCCTTCCCTCTCCATGTATCCAACCTTCAACGTTGGATACTGCATCATAACGGAAAAGGTATCCATGGCCCTCTTATTTACGCATATTTTTATTCCAAACACATTACTCAAATTTACGAAATATCACCCATGGAAATACTTACTATAAAATAAATTTATAAAAATAATTGTTGCTAGAATAAGACAACTTTTTAACATTGAGATTCACAACTCTAGCATATCTATCACAAAATTCAAATATTCAGAAGTTACATTTGTGTACTTGTAGTGTAAAGTAGACTCACTATCGATTTGTTTTGGCTCTTGTGTTGTGTAGAAGTTGTTAGTGTCTGTTAGTCCTATCAGTCACCAGTAATAAAATTATGCTCTTTTATATGGTTGATAGGGTCCAAGGTTAAACTTTTATAGTTTAAAATGGTTTTAAAATAAAAATTTGATCATTGGTTAGTATAGCTAGGTCATTACTACTCCTTTCATCTCCATATTCAATAAACATCATCATGGTCAGGTCATTATTATTTGAAAGAGTGTCTTGGTCATCTTGGTCATCATTCTTCGTATCTTTCCATGTAGTGTCATCATTAGGTCATATTGTCAAAAGTCATGTATTTATGTCATGGCATCATTAAATTCACCATTAAAGGGAGTCGTGATAGGGACAAGTGTTCAATAATGATCTCCAAAGTGAATTTTGATCTTCATTAAGTTGTAAATATGTATAAAAAGGTTTGAAGCAGTAGTACATAAGTTTACCAAATCATTTTGTGAAAAGACAAGGTGGGGCCAAATCACCACCTAAGAAAAAATTGACTTTTAAGCCTATAATAATACCAAAGGAGAAAATATTTTTGTCATTCCACCCTCATGAGACATAATTCTATCAACATGGAGCATTGCCACCCTCAGAGGAACCAAATTTCACCTTGGAAAGCTAAATTTCTTTGTTGCGCTATAGTTTTCTCCAAGGTGCTACATTTTTCTTCAGGAAGCACACTCTTCAGTTTCCAAGGTTTTCTTCATCAGCTGCAAGCTCCAAATCATCAGCTACAAGTAATTGGATCCCTTATCTACCTCTCTTTAACTTCATTTCATGCTTGGAAGCTCAGAAAATCACCCTCCCCTAGGGTTTGCTGCATTTTTTGTCACACAATGTCTTTGGTCCATTTGCTTTGAAAAACCATGAAATTCATGCTTATACACCCTCCATAACCTTCCATACACCTCCCTTAACATTCCCCCTCACCTATTTTCCTCATTTCCATCATTTCCCTACAAGCCCTAGCCTACACTACACTTTCCTAGGTTAGGACTTTATTTTTCCCTTTTGTACCCCTTCCCCTCATTCATTTCCTAAAATTACACTTCCCTACACTCACTAACATCTATCCCTACCCCCATAAATTTTCCCAAGAATTTTTACATCCTCAAACCCCTTAATATCCCTCCATTCCTAAAACTGCCCCAAATCCCCTCTTTTCCTAAACTAAACCCTAATTCACCTTCCTAGTGAGCTAGGGCTTTACATGGATCTAGAGACCACTGACTAGAGGAAGCATAAAGGAGGTAAAATTGTTAGGTATGAGCCCACCAAAGTACAATATATCATGGCTTCATCATTTCTCAAGAATTAATTCCAAGATGCAAGTTTCCTTGTTTTTTGCCAAAAGATTGAAGAACTAGGTTTCAGTGATAAATTAATAAGCGCCTTTGCTACCAATCTAAGAAGGGATAGGGTAACCATTGCAGGGGTTGTTCCATCATGGCTCGGTGAAAATCATTATTTTCCATCAGCTTACATAGGTCAACTTTTCTTGGGATGGATCCATGAATTCAACGTCTCTTTTTCCTGCTCCAATTCAATCAAGCAGTCAGTCTACACCAATGACTTCACCAAGACAACAAGAAGTGGGTTCCACAAGAAAAAATGTAACAAGAACACCTAGGGATGAGGTGACTAAAAAATATAATAGAGGAAAGAGGATAATTTTTTCTCCTGGCAGTGTGGAAAGAGCTCAGCCTACAATATTTTTAAAAGAGACATCAACACATC